>JASCZW010004563.1:27500-48115 GCA_034211315.2 Aedes japonicus | reverse complement strand
GACTTTGTGTAATTTTCAGATATATACTCGTTGTCAGTTTCAAAACCAGACCACTCAGAGCCAATCGATGCTGCTCTAATTCTATACAGTAGCATAGTGTGGCTGAGTCCGCTGTATGTGCTATACAACGCTCCAGATGCGACACAATAGAATGCAAGCGGCATCGATTGGTGTGATTGGTCTTGTTCGGTTTTGCACTGCAACGAGTATATTGTCATCTCACAATTATGTGCTCTCAGGTATTGTTTTGGTCATATCTCCATGAAGGATTATCAATCATAATGAAATTTTGACCAGTTATTTGGAAATATCATAGCTTTGATTTGGCACCAACAAAACTAAAATCGGTACACAAATAGCTCAGTATGTAATCGGAGACTAAACTGTTTGATTACTATTATAATAGGCCTTCAAGTACTGTTTCGTTCATATCTTCGTAACGAAATGTCCGAATGAAGAAAAAAATCAATAGCGTTCTATGAGAATGTTGTAGCTTCCATTTGCCGTCAACAGAACTGAAATCGGTTCACAGATGGCTGAGAAACCGATGTGACATTATTGTAACGTACACACACGCACACACACACACAGCACACACACACACACACACACACATACATACACACAGACATGTGCTCAGTTCGTCGAGCTGAGTCCGAATGAGTATATGACACTCGGCCCTGTGGTGCCTCGGATAAAAAGTCGAGTTTTCAAGCGATCTTTATACCCTTCTATTGATGTAAGAAGGGTAAAAATAATCTAAAAATAGTAGAAAGGCTCGCATTAACAGTTGTAGACTTCTGTTAGACTGAAAGAAGTCTATAAATGTAAATGTTTTCTAATGTTTTGGCATTTCATACATATAAGTATTCAAGAAATTACAGACAAAATGGAAGGTGAGTGAACAAAAATGTTTATTATTCCAACCGTTTTCGTTTGTTTGTTTCAAACAGCAATTGTTCGAATCATACTAAAATTTGTTGAAACAAACATAAGTGTTGGTAGAATCAACCAACAAGTTGTTTTGTTTTTATACTGTCATAATGTAACAACCAACAGAATGGTAAGTTCAAACGGATGTTAGTTATAAAATCCCGCATTAATCCACCGATGGTGAGATGTGTACATGTTCGTTAGAAATGATAAAGGAGACATTGTGTAATTTTCAGATATACTCGTTGATTCCATTAGACCATAAGCCAATCGATGCTGCTCTAATTCTATACAGTCGCATAGTGTGGCTAGTCCGCTGTATGTGCTATACAACGCTCCAGATACGACACAATAGAATGCAAGCGGCATCGATTGGTGTGATTGGTCTTGTTCGGTTTTGCACTGCAACGAGTATATTAGTCATCTCACAATTATGTGCTCTCAGGTATTGTTTTGGTCATATCTCCATGAAGAATTATCCAATCATAATGAAATTTTGACCAGTTATTTGGAGATATCATAGCTTTGATTTGGCACCAACAAAACTAAAATCGGTACACAAATAGCTCAGTATGTAATCGGAGACTAAACTGTTTGATTACTATTATAATAGGCCTTCAAGTACTGTTTCGTTCATATCTTCGTAACGAAATGTCCGAATGAAAAAAAAATCAATAGCGTTCTATGGGAATGTTGTAGCTTCCATTTGCCGTCAACAGAACTGAAATCGGTTCACAGATGGCTGAGAAACCGATGTGACATTATTTGTAACGCACACACACACATACACACACACACACAAACACACACACACACACACACACATACACACACAGACATGTGCTCAGTTCGTCGAGCTGAGTCAGATAGTATATGACACTCGGCCCTGTGGGCCTCGGATAAAAAGTCGAGTTTTCAAGCGATCTTAATACCCTTCTATTGATGTAAGAAGGGTAAAAAGGGAAGTTAACATAATGAAATTTTGAACACTTATTTGGAAATTTTATAACTTTAATTTGGCGTTAACAAAGCTTCAATCCTGAGCTTCAATTTTGATTATCGATATGGATTCAAGATGCTTAATAAGTACATATTCGTTGAAAATAGTAAATGGAGACTTTGTGTAATTTTCAGATATACTCGTTGCAGTTGAAAACCAGCCACTCGAGCCAATCGATGCTGCTCTAATTCTATACAGTAGCATAGTGTGGCTAGTCCGCTGTATGTGCTATACAACGCTCCAGATACGACACAATAGAATGCAAGCGGCATCGATTGGTGTGATTGGTCTTGTTCGGTTTTGCACTGCAACGAGTATATTGTCATCTCACAATTATGTGCTCTCAGGTATTGTTTTGGTCATATCTCCATGAAGAATTATCCAATCATAATGAAATTTTGACCAGTTATTTGGAAATATCATAGCTTTGATTTGACACCAACAAAACTAAAATCAGTACACAAATAGCTCAGTATGTAATCGGAGACTAAACTGTTTGATTACTATTATAATAGGCCTTCAAGTACTGTTTCGTTCATATCTTCGTAACGAAATGTCCGAATGAAAAAAAAATCAATAGCGTTCTATGGGAATGTTGTAGCTTCCATTTGCCGTCAACAGAACTGAAATCGGTTCACAGATGGCTGAGAAACCGATGTGACATTATTTGTAACGCACACACACACATACACACACACACACACACACACACACACACACACACATACATACACACAGACATGTGCTCAGTTCGTCGAGCTGAGTCAGATAGTATATGACACTCGGCCCTGTAGACTCTCGGATAAAAAGTCGAGTTTTCAAGCGATCTTAATACCCTTCTATTGATGTAAGATTAAAAAAATTTACGTGTTGCAAAACTTGTTTGTTGTAATGTAATTTCAACAGTATATAGAACTGCCCATAAAATCTTGTCCTGTTTGCACACATGCAGCAGTGAAAAAAGTATTTTTAGCTCGACCGTTCGTCAGAGTGATGTATAGAATACGAGAGTTACAAACCGCTCCAATCTTGAAATGTTTTGCTATACGTTTACAATTCATTTATAGTACAAACAATTATAAATCATTCTAAAAAGATGTTTTGTGTGTTACTTAGGCTAAGTACAATATACAATATAACAAGGGCTAGAACTGTTTCGTAAATTAACAGACCAAGCTTCCAAATTAAGGTACGTTTCTTTGAAAAATTCCACAGCCTCCGTTCAGATTTTCGCGATTTATTTGATACGGGTTTTTCTTTTCGAAGGACAATTCAACTGAAAGCTTAACTCCAAGATATTTCAAAGTACCACGAACCGGGTGGATGGTTCGTCTGCATAAAATTGGAGTCGTTTTTTATCTTGATGATTTAACTGAAACAAGTTCAGTTCTTCCTTTAAGCTTAACATCAATAAAAATGCAAGGACGTGTTACTTTATCTCAAAGTTGTTCAGTATTGTCACGCATACAAGCTTTGACATGACTTATTACTCAAGCTGAAACATCTGCAAGGTTAAAGGATTCAGCTTTTGCCTTTATCTATAGTTTATAATTAATTCTCATCCAATCCCCTAACTAAAAAGTTCCCTTTTCTATCACAATTTCAAACTGAAATTCTTAATGAATACTAAGCTAGGTGTGGCCATACACCAACTATCCAGAAATAGATCTCTTCCGAATGCACAGTTCAGTCTCCATTCTTCACTCAAAGACCTCATCCAAGTAACACGGATCAAATTCATCCGATCGAATTATAATTGCCCCTGATGGATCACAAGAAGTCTCCGAGCGCTCGAAGTCAAACGCGTGACAAACCGAAAGGTCACGGTGTCCTATGGGACGTTTGAACAAATTAATCGCCTACACTCTGCCTGTTGCAACACCACCAACCCAATTAGGCAAATAGGTGCATTGTGCGCAGTGACTGGGAAATAATGACATTCAACACATTTCCGAAAGGAATACGCCGTGGAAAAGTAAATATTCGTTTATTTTTCACGTCTGCTTTGGATCGACAAATGATTTCGCTTCGCCGGTGAGGAAAATTATGATCATCGGAAACGTTTTACGGCTCCCGTGAGTCGCCTCGTAGAACAATTTACACTTCTAGGACGCATCTTTGTTTTCAGCCACGTGACCGAACGGCGTTCGCATTTAATTCCACGCGACCTGATGGTAAAGTTGCTTACACTTTTTTACCGTCATTCTCTAAATTTGGATAGGCCTACACACCCCCAATTACCTATCCGATTACACTTATATCGCCCAGATCGATCGATACCATTTTAGTGCAGATACAAAGTGCGGAATAGTCTCACCCGCTTTGGTGGCAATGCTTACAGGCGACTTAATCGCGCTGTAATGATTTACATACTGATAGTGCTCGAGGCAAACCATGATAGTTGGTGGAGATAATTGCGTGTAAGGAAATGATAAATTTAAAGAAGTTTATTCCGCTAAGGCAAATACTATTAATTAGCGAAGAAATATATTGGTGGCCTACAGAAATGGAGCGGTGCGCTCACGCGAGTGTTGTTTCTTGGCCAAAGGCAACGAGGAGTGATTTATGGCCGATAAGGTGGCCACTGTTAATTGATTCTGCCGGGAGATTGACTACCATCCCTTCGTTGGCGATCTTTTGGGTCGATATTTTCTTGAACATAAAATTTCCGAAACTATTTAGCAATTCTCACGCAATCGCAATTAGACACTCTCATCCTTTTAGCCAGAATGCATCCTAAACCTTCCGTAAAGTTAACATCAATCAACCCAGCGCTGTGAAAACATCGTAAATCAGCAGATTTAATCGCATTTCACCCAAGAAAACGAACGATTACCATCCTTTCAATAATTCACCTTTCTCCCTCGCTGTTGTGTGCGTTGCACTTTCGAACCATCACGCACCATCCGAAACAAATGAGTCAACACGGAACCACTTTGTTTGCACCCCATTTATATCAATTCGGTCCCATCAACCAACCGGCAGTTAGCAAGCAGCACCCATCACTGTACTACAATAGTAAAATACGACGCGTCCTCACCCTTTTCACCGAAACGCGGGTGCCTTCCAGCTCACTACATGCCAGGTCGGGAGATCCCGAAGCCAGGGCAGTTCTAAATTAACAGTTATTGCTCTATTTGGAAATGTGCGGCATCGTTTTTCTCTGGAAAGCAATCGACACAAACACACAGCCATTTCCCCTTTTCTTCCGTTCTGCAACCGATCGAGTGATACCTTTGATGCTGTTGATGGTGATGACGAGGATGATTAGAGTGGGTTTTAACGGTTTTTCCTACTCAACCTTAAAATAGAACCCATCGGTCGGCTGCTGTTTCTACGGTTTGGGTTGCAGGGCGCTGAAGGTGCAATATGGTGCGTTGGGCTCATCCGATCCAGCCCGTTTGTCGTCTGGCATGGACACGGTTGAGAAAACTACCAGTTATTCGATTGGGTTTTTGTAATAATTAATATTTGTCAATGTTATAAAAAAAATTACGATACTGTAAAGGGTATTTTTATAGAAATACCGAACAGGTTTGAGCCGAAGAGTGTCAAATTTTATTGTACCTTATTCCATGCATTCGTATTTGGCTGGAAGAAAATTGTACGGTTTCCCCAAGCGCAACCTCAAAAATATGCTTTTCATTTCGATCCGGCAGAATCTTGGCTTTAAAATTTCTCCAGCCCTCTTCTTCGTTTTATGAATCTGGGTTTGAGAGAAAAATTAGCCTATTTCGTAGCTCCTCTCAAAAAGACCCATTGTTGTATGTTTTCTACGATCCACTAACCTTTTCCGAGCGATGGGCTTTCCCCGGTCCTTTTCAGCATGTTTAAAAATTATAGTTTTCTGTTAACTCTCAAGTGGATAGCTCTGGACTTCCGTTTCGCCCTTGCAGGATCGAATCGGACGCACTTTTTACGGTGAAACCATGATATAAACAAATGAACTCTTCTTGACAACCAATGCCAACTGCCTAAAGGGTGTATTCGATAAAAATGGCACACACATATATACTCATCAAAATTAAACTGATTATCGGATTTTCTTGAAATTTTCAGGGAATGAAGAACTACTAATGAGTTTTGATTTACAACATTTGTTTTATTCAACTTCGTCTCCCATCCCGAATGCCGGCACCTTCCTTTTCACTCCACCCATAAAATTTTGTACAACCGATTTTCCCAGTGTTTTTGTTGTTTTTACCCAAATTTTCTTCAATTCTAGCTCTGTTTTTATAGTTTTGGGATGTTTGCGAAGTTCCGTTTTCATAATTGCCCAGAATTTTTCAATTGGACGAAGTTCCGGTGAATTTGGTGGGTTCATATCCTTTGGCACAAAATTGACTCCGTTGGCTCGGTACCACTCCAATACGTTTCGAGCGTAGTGGCAGGATGCTAGATCAGGCCAAAACAGAGTTGATCCTTTGTGCTTCTTAATGAATGGCAAGAGACGCTTCTTAAGGCACTCTTCCGTGTAAATCACATCGTTTATTGTTCCGGAAGTGATGAAGGGAGCACTTATTTCACCACATCCGCAAATCGCCTGCCAGATTAGAAACTTCTTTGCAAATTTCGATAGTTTCTTCTATCGAACATCCTCCGGAACATCGAGCTTCGACTTGGCAACGAAATATTCTTGCCCAGGAAGTTGACGGAAGTCGGCCTTGACATATGTTTCGTCATCCATCACGATGCAACCGGATTTGGTGAGCAGCTTCGTGTAAAGTTTCCGGGCGTGGGTTTTCGCAGTGATGTTTTGTTTTTCATTCCGGTTTGGGGCTTTTTGCACTTTGTAAACATGTAACCCAGCACGCTTCATGGTTTTCTGCACAAAACCGACTGACACCTTAGACTTTTTAGCGACATCTTGAATTGACATGTTTGGACGGTTCTTGAATTGTTGTACGACTTTCCTGGCCATTTTACTGTCCATTGGACCACTTTTACGACCACTCCTTTCCTTCCTTTGGACACTCAGACGCTCCTTGAAGGTTCTTATTACACGAGACACAGTTGTATTTGCAATTCCAAGCCTTTTAGCAATCCACCGGTGGGACGCCCCTGGATTTTGATTGTGAGTGCACAAAATTTTCTCACGGACAATTTCTTGTTTCGACGACATGACTGGAACTACTGAATGTATAACTATGATCTTGGCAGATGTAAATAATACACTATGGATAAGATCTACTCAAATTTCTATGTTTTTTACTCATACGATTCAAAAGTTACAGAAGATTTTCTGTGTGCCATTTTTATCGAATACACCCTTTAGTCTTTGGTTCACATGACCAATTTTACTGAAGCTATCAACACATCATGCATTGAAGTTCAAGTGTTGTTGTATTTTGCCCGTAAATGGGAATGGTTGTCCAAATTTGGTTTCCTCCCTGTTAAATGAATGTAACTGCGTGGAATTCCGAAAAAACGTAAGAAATTAGGAACAACTTTGCAACATGTGCGCCAAAAGACTGATAGTGAGGGACTACATACCTAATACAGTTACCAATCATGAATCGTCATCATGGATTGCAAAATACTACCTCTATCAAAAAATTCCCTGAAATGTTAATCCTTCTTTCTGTAAAATTCTCGAACTTTCTGTGGTACACCCGACATCAGGTTCCGTACTGTATCCTCAGATACGCCCGTCGTGACGATTCTCCTCTAAAAATCATCGATACCATTTGCTTTCTTCTTAGTTTGGAAGAATTTTCGCTTAACTAGAGCCCAGTACTTCTCTACTGGGCGAAGTTCTGGACAGTTTGGGGAATTGGCAGTTTTTGGCATGTATTTGACCTCTTGTAATTAATTCATGGATGGATTTCACATAGTGATAAGGGGCCAAATCAGGCTTCTGATAAATGGTAGCAACCGCTTTTGCAGGCACTCTTTCTCGTACACATCCTTATCGATAGTGCCGGTAGGGCCGACACTTTTAGATTTTCGACCACAACTACATATGGTCTGCCAAATCAAATACTTCGTTGGGAATTTGGACATCATCTTTGTCCGAAAATGCTCGGCAACGGCGTTGAACAGGTGTATAAAAAACCAGAACCGCAAGGTATTTAAAGTCTTCTAGTACGTATGTTTTGTCGTCCATTAAGATACAAGGAAGTGTCTGCAGAAAGTTGGAGGAAAGCTCCTTACCAGTACATCTTAGGGAAATTTAGCTTGTCGTCACGGATGGGTACCTTTTTCCTTTGCACGCCATCCGCGTTTCTGTTGGTATGTTTTTATGTTAAGCAAGAGAGAGAGAGAGAGAGAGAGAGAGAGAGAGAGAGATTTTGCCCTTCTTGGGATCCATGACTTACTTGATTTCTTCAACACATCAACACATAGAATGTGTGTTTTAGTGAAAGGAACAACTTTGTTCACAATAGAAGGCCGCGGAAATGTCAAAGATAAAAGTTATAGCTGAAAAGCTCATTAACGAAGAAAACCACACTTTTTTTATTTATGACCAGCTAATAAATTATCAATCACCCCCATGTATTAAAACCACCAAATGTTCATTAAAACATTTACCATCATTTTACGGGATTTTATTTTCAGAATGTTTGCGCCCTTTTGAAAATGTCATATTTTGAACAACAAAACGCTTATATCATTTCAGTTTCGTATTGATGTTTGATGTTTTCTAAAAAGTTATATGTTCAAGAAAAACTTTCTAGAACATTGTAGACTGCAAAAAAATCAAAAAAAAAGTCAGAAATAAAAAATTATATTGAAGAGGGTTCCCATGAAAAATGCTTCACATCTCAACATAAATACAAAATAGCAAATTGGGGTTTTTGTAACGTTAATGGATATTGTGAGTTCTAATATTTTTTTGAATATTTCAAACGCCTAGAAAGTCACATAAATAGATAAAAGAAAATTAAATCGTGCCCTGATGAACACAGTTCTTGGACGGCCCCTTTTTAAAATACGTCATAATCTTATCAAAAACTTCTTTGAAGACACCAATTTTATTACATGTCATCTAAGTGCACTTCTTATTTTATTCCTTAAAATCGCCCCTTCGGACCAATGTGCAATCCTGGTATTCAACATCCCAGTGATTCATCGTGAAGGTGTTCTCGGTTTCCAATAAAGCGAGTATCACGTCGACGAACGAGAGAGTGCTGATTGCTCATTTCAAGCGATTTCGGAACGGAAATTGGCCAAAAACCTTCATGTTTTGTTTAATCCAAGACGCCATGCTGATGGGGCGTGGAGCGTTTGGCATATGCACTTTTGAAATATGGACCTATGGCAAATGGATCTTTGGCATATGAATGTTTGGCCGACTGGACGTTTGGCCAAATGGATGGTTGCCGAACGGACATTTGGCCAAAAATTGTCTATCAGCATACATGTTCTGCTAAGAAAAGTCAATAAGAATCCACAAAAATATTCTTAAACCCACCAAAAAAATATGAGAAGAAAGATTAGTAATTTCCATTTTAATTCCCACTACCTTTATTACTTATTTTGTCAGACATGCAATAAAATTAGTTGAAATTAAATGGAAATTACTTTCTTCTCATTTTCTAGTTACAGGTATTCCAATAAAAAGCTCATACTCTCCAGGATTCAAAAAAATATTCTCGAACGCTGCTACCTTATGCGATGTACCGAAATAAAATATTCTAGAATTATTACGCTTAGAGTTTATCAATAAGCGTGCGCTTTTGCAGTAATAAGCATTCTGATTAAGTTTCAACTATACCTATTCGCTAAAAGCCAATTTTTTAGGTTCAAAAAGGCAAAAATTGGTGTACATAGGGTATAATTCCCTTGACTCAGCCTATTATGCAACCATCGATAACATTCTTAATGATAACTCATAAAGTGTTTAAGGTGTAGGCGAGATTCAATTACTTATACACATGCTAAGATAAGTTTGAAAGCAAACTTCTAAATCAAACGTTTACCTATTTTATTACTCTTTTGTGAGACTGTTCCCTCTTTCAAACATGAGCAGTTCTTTAGAGTTTTACTGATCAACGAAATATATCACTACATATTTGACGAAGCATATTCCTGTATCCGAAAGTGAACTTTTGTTTCAATCGCTTGCCCGGTATAAAACTCTTATGTAATATTATTCTATGTTTTAAGCATGACCAGTTCTTTGAAATTTTGAACCGATTGGAAAATTTATGAGAAACTAATATTTGATAAAGGGTGATACGGTCAAAATTTGGTCAAGGGAAAACGCGTGTAAATCGGTGAAATCGTTTATTTAAAAAATCAAATTAAATTTCTTTTTCAGGTTCAATTAGTATAAAATTCAGGAAAAATATTCAGTTTGGCTTCCGTTTTTCAAAATCCGAATTGCCGAGCCTTACGCTTGACCCCTGCCATCAGATTTTGTACAGCCACCTTGTCCACCTTCTTCGCCGCAGAAAGCCAGTTTGCCTTGAACTGCTGCTCGTCCTTAGCAGTTTTTTGGTCTTCTTTAGGTTCCGCTTGACAATAGCCCAGTATTTCTCAATTGGGCGGAGCTCTGGCGTGTTGGGAGGGTTCTTGTCCTTGGGAACCACCTGCACGTTGTTGGCGGCGTACCACTCCATGGCCTTTTTACCGTAATGGCAAGATGCCAAATCCGGCCAAAACAGTACGGAACAACCGTGTTTCTTCAGGAAAGGCAGCAGACGTTTATTCAAACACTCTTTCACGTAAATTTCTTGGTTGACAGTCCCGGAAGCTATGAAAATGCTGCTTTTCAAGCCACAGGTGCAGATGGCTTGCCAAACCAGATATTTCTTTGCGAACTTTGACAGTTTCGTGTGCTTGAAAATATCTGCTACCTTTCCACTTCCTTTTGCCGTAGAAAACTCCTGTCCTGGAAGCTGCTTGTAGTCGGCTTTGACGTAGGTTTCGTCGTCCATTACCACGCAGTCAAACTTCGTCAGCATCGTCGTGTACAGCCTCCGGGATCGCGCTTTGGCCGTCGGATTTTGTTTATCATCGCGATTTGGAGTCACTACCTTCTTGTAAGTCGATAGTCCGGCTAGTCGTTTTTTGGCTCGATGCACGGTTGTAGACGATACACCCAGCTTATTTGCGGCATCTCGGAGAGATAGGTTAGAGTTTCGCTTGAAACTACCGGCAACTCTCTTTGTCGTCTCATCGGCTTCCGGTTTTCGATTTCCCCCCGATCCAGACTTCCTGGCTGTCAACAAACGTTCCCCAAACATTTTAATTACATTTGTAACGGTTGATTTGGCAACTTTTAGCGATTTTGCCAACTTTGCGTGCGAGTAGCTCGGATTTTCGCGATGCGCGAGCAAAATTTTGATACGCTGCTCTTCTTGCTTGGACGGCATTTTGACAACTAAAGAGTGAATTCCAAAATCAAAATAGGAGCAACATTCTACACACACACACACACACACCTTCAAAATGAGGGGTGTTCAGGTTTTTTAAATGCAAAATTGAAAGAAATACGTCAAGTTGATATTGACCAAATTTTGACCGTATCGCCCTTTATTATTCCAAATGTTACAATCAGTACAAAGTTTTTGAAGCTCAATAAGAGAGTTCTTTGTACCTATACTGGCCTAGTAACTGGACACTGCTCGAGTAGATATCATTTGAAAAACATTGGACAGGTTCAGAATGATATCTCTCGTTTCTGTAACATGGAACGTGAAACCTCGGAACATCTGCTCTGCAGTTGTGATGCTTTGTACAAGAGCAGACTTAAATTTCTGAACAGTGGCTAAATGCAACCTGAAGAAATTTTGACTGTGAATCCTGGAAATGTGATGGGTTTTATAAACTCGATTTTGCCTGACTGGGAGACACGTCTTAGGCTGTTCACTTGATTAATGGTGATCAAGCTTTAAGATGCGAATATTAATAGTAAACAGGGGTAAACCACAAAACTTCAATTCAATGTAGGCACTTGTTCTACGCCCCAACAGAAAAAAGCATTACCGATATCATTTGGAAAAGAGTACTGTAAAATTGTAAATAAATGTAAAATTCCCAAACCAGGCACGTATTTAGTATTATTTAAAAATAATATTGTATATAATGTTATATAGTGATAATCAGAAAGATCTCACCCAAGGCCGCCTCATATTCGTAAAAATAAGTCTATTTTCAAAATACGGCTTCTTAAGTCTGTCAGATATGATACTTAAATCTTGGAAGAAAGATACGTTATCACTCCTTACACTTAATGAACCATTGGTACACAATTATTACACTTAAGTAATGACATTAAAACCATACAATAACTTCACCATTATGCCGAAAGATCTTTATGTCAATTGAATTTTGAATGTTCAAGCTATGCCAAATTATAATTATGCCGACTGAACCGGAAGCATTCCAATATTTATGAAAACAGGCCTTACACCGAATGACCGTAATGTTTTTGATTTTTTCTTTGTTTTATGCCAAATGGCCATTATGACAAACGGCCTTTATGCCAAATGACCATGGATTATCCCGCATCTTATGCCAAATGGCTTTATGCCAAGCTACTTTTTGCCATGCGACTTTCTGCCAAACGCCCTTATGCCATATAGGGTTACAATAGTAATATTTCATTATCATCATCATCATCATCATCATCATCATCATCATAAAATCATAAGATAACATCAATCCAACATCAACCGAATACTGTTTAAAAATGACGTCTCAATCAGAGAGCTTTCTTCTTAAGAAATCGTTAAGATGAAAGATGAATCCCTCGTAATGAGGTTTTACTTTGAGTTGAAAAAATGAGTGCGCAGAATATTCGCAAGGAACATGTGTTTTTAATCTTTCGATGAAACTTTTAGTCGGAAGTCTTTTCAACTAATCATTCATCATCGATGTTATTTTAAATTTTCATCAATTGAATATGCATCAAACAGGACAAACAACCAAGATGTATCTGATCAATTTTAGTACCACTTAACTACAACCAAGGCATCTAGTTCATTGCCATAAGCGACATAACCTGGCAAGCTGTAAAAGGTCAATCTTTTAATAAAGTTGCTCAACAGCACGTGCTTCTTGTAAAAGCACAAAAAAAAATCCCTAACATGTCCTCTTATGTACCATTTTCCACAACTTTTTCCCACCCAATACCCTCTAGCGCCAACTCATCGACGATCGATCGATCGTCGTCTGGCTCAGTCCACGATTTTGTCACCAACGTCAGGCAAAACTGGGAGCCAGCTAATTAAGAAAAATCGGATCACAGAAGAAAAAAAAACTATCAAGCACTTTGTCACTTGCCGTTGCTGCTTTTCGACGGCAAAAGGTCGGACGGGCATGAAATTGATGTACCTTTCCGTAACCAATATCAAGACCCGGTTGGAAGCTCGTGCTGGTCTTACCGTGTTACAAGTGCAACAACTCAAAATTGATCTAAAACTGAATCGGGCGCGCGATTCAGAAGCGCACGCGAATAAATCGTGATGATCCGAAACTTCAAGAAGTAAAAAACTAACCAAAGGGAGAGAGAGCTTTCCGGCGCAAAACAAGCAATTACCTGGCTTTTGGATTACATAAGCCGCCGCTGGTACACTGGATCGTATGGCTACGAGTTTTTCATGATTCTCTAAATCGTTTTTAATTTGATTAATAACGAACTTGATGAATGGGCTTCGTCGCATTTGAGCTTTTTCAATGCTCGCTGCATTCGTAGTCTATGCACCATTACTCGGCATGGAATTTTTTTTATGTAATGATTGAAAGTTTATTACACGGATCAAGCCCTCAGATAAGCATGGGTTAAACAACAGGTGAAGCAATCAATATTGTTTATTTTTGCTGGCTTCCCTTTTTAGGTTATAGTCGGCATTGCCTCGGAAAGGGGTATTTTGACATCATCGTTCGATTATTGGATGCAGTTTTTGTAGATCTTACAAAATTCCCGCGCTTTAATCATTGTTTCTTTTGTTCTCCTCTGGTAAGGGTCTAATCCCGTTTAATTGCAGCACTCAACTGGTTCAATTAATGGATTTGAAACATTGTTTCAAGATGGTGCCCGTGCAGAGTTACTTTGTAGAAGCAAGAGCCATAAACGCAGTTAGGCACTTGATGGGTCTGCACTTGAAGGGAACCATCATGCACGCTTTGATTGAAAGAGGAAGTTGTAAAAGATTTGAGCACGTTCCATACTGGATGCTGCACGCGACTTGCTCAAGGACCCGCACGTGACTAAGGATTATCTGTGCTGTTTGAGCAGTTTTGATTTCCGCAGCAGCAACGGTCTACAACAAGTGCACTTCGTTAAGAAGCCTAATCTTGGTTTGCCATCTATTCTAACTGCTTTGACGTAGATCACATTCAGCAGCACCTCGCTACAGCACCACTGAGCTGCACAGAATTTTTAATTGATTTTACCATACTTTTCAACGGAGGGGAATGTTATGTTAATCATCACATATTTTCATACGTCCCGAAAGGGCGGAGTGCGACTGTCGACTACTGGGCGAGTGAGATGGAAAGCAAACAATCATTTATCATACTCAAGCCTCTGAGGGTGAAGGAAAAGCCCTGGCAGAATTGAGGCCGCCCTTCTCCGCTGAAGACTTGAGGAGTCACAGCCGCAGTCGAACGAGTTGTTTACAATCTTAAATGCTATAGATTACCCGCCTGTCAGCCGCTTATCCCGTAATTATTTTGCACTCTCGAACCATGGATGCGACGCGTCGCGAAGGGAAAGAGAAATTGAATCCTTTTGTAGTCGATTTGTACGACCTTCCCCATCTCGCGAAGAATCGAACATCATCGCATCGCTGTCATGTTTGACTTTCGCAGGCAAAATCAACAAAGGTGCAAAGGGCGCTATCAATTCTCGTTCCGCGAATCCGTCCTCATCCCAAAGTTGATCCGTACGTGTGTGTCCTCTATGGGTTCAGTCCTCAGCGCGTGAAAAACGTTGATGAAGAGTTTCAATTTCATGATGGTGAAATTCGAATAACTTTGGATAATGCGTTTCAGGGAGGTATGCACCAATGCTGCCAAAATACCAGAACCAGCATGAAAGTGCATATGAAGTCACGTGCATACCACCGTCCGTAACAAAAAATAAGTATAATTTGAACTGAACTACCCTCGAAAACGACTTGCAAAATTCAACACCATACTCAGAGAGGAGAAAATCGAAAAGGACTCTTCCAAAACAGCCACAACCCAACATTCGCCCCATGCCCATCGCCGCGCTTGCTGCTATCCGTCCGACACAATCGACAACATATTGATTACAGGTTACAGGTGATTATTCAATAACTGATTTATACCGAAGATAACGACGATGAAATCTCCAGTGCACCAGAAGAGTTGCGTACGACGGCACTGGGAGGAAACCGCGCTTGGCTGGCCGAATACTGGGTGAAAAGCGAACCAAATCGAATGATAAATGCGCTTCGAGTGAAAATGTACACATACTAGGGCTGATTTTTTTTTTAATATTTCGGGAATATTTTCGCTTCTCTTTTTTTCTTTTTTGCATACCTGTTCACATCAGGGGAAGGGTTTTTCCCCAACCCATTTCAAATACACTGTAAGAAAAATGTTCGTAAAATGAAGCTTAAAATGTAATTGTTATGATCCGTATGATTTTGGGTAATCCTTATGTTTCGGCGAATGGAATTTTTACGCACATCCAACGCATTTAACGTTTGCATTAAAAAAAATTGACTTTTTTCGGATGGTGATAAAAAAAAAGCTACTTTTGATAAATTTCCCATGGAAGGTAATTATTTGAGCTAACTTGCAAAACAATTCTACGCCCTTCCGAGCGGTCTTCCGGCAGTTAACCGGACATTCGCCATAGCGGACGAAAACATGCGAGTAGGCATGTTTTTGAGTTCTTTCTCCGTTTCATTTATCAATTCCTCCTCAGTTTTCACGAAAAAATTGTTGGAGTAGATCTTACGCTTCAGGTTGGCCCAGACATTCTCGTTGGGACGCAGCTGGGGGACGTTGGGAGGGTTCGCTGACTTGGGTACCACATCGATATTCAGCAGCTCCATCTCCTCCAACGATCGGTTCGAGTAGTGGGCCGACGTCAGATCCGGCCAGAACACCGCGTCTTCACCCTTATGGTATTTCTTGATGAACGACGCAACTACCGGCAGGCATTTCGTACCATAAATTTTCCCATTCATGGCCAGTCCGGAGCGAAAGAAGAGCGGCTTTGACATCCCCTTCACGCTGATTGTCAGCCACAGCAGCACCCTCTTGGGGAACTTGGTGTGTGAAATTTGTTACTTCACTGTTTTTGACATCACCGTCAGAGTTCGATTGATAGAGCTGTCAAATTTTGTCTGCTTACTCATGAGTTACTATGATTGATGCTGCATGGGTAGTTTCGTCAGTGCGGGTGATGTTAATCCCATGAAAAATCGGCAATTTTTCTAAATGCAAACGTTTATCAAAAGATTTTCACATTCGGGAGGATGACAGTACACAGAAAACTACAAGGTACAGGCCCATTGAGTTGTTGGATATGATGACGTAGGACTACGCAACTAAATGTAAGCCATTTCGATTGTGCAATGCAATATTCTTTGAATTAACCCTTTCAGGCCAAATTTTTCCAGACGTTGTAATACAAGCAACTTGGTGTATTCTGATTGATTTGGTGCTTAATAACATAGAAACGATTGAAAAAAGTAGGAAATATTTTATTAAGAAGTGCTAGGTCCTCCAAACTGTCCTGGAGTTTAAAACTAAGAACTGCATTTGTAACAGTTGCTTTTTCCGCTATAGAATGTTATGATATCTCATAATATTGGTCTTCCAGTCCATTGGAGTTTAAAACTAAAGAACTGCATTTGTAACAGTCGCTTTATCCGCTATAGAATGTTATGATATCTCATAATATTGGACTTCCAAGACATTCATTGAATATGTTTGTAGACACATATTCAATGAATGTCTTAGAAGACCAACATTATGATATGATCTTGGGATAATCTACAGGGTGGCAACATGAAAGTGATACACTCATTTGTGATCTCCTCGCTACAATGTATACCATTATCGGTAGACCCCTTGTGTGCGATTTGAAACAGTGACTTGTTGTCAGTTCATTCGTAAACAACAAACTGAATTAGTGCTCTTAAGTTGACGAAAATAGAAATGGATTCATGTAGAGAACAAATTCGGATCTTGCATCTTGACGGATTGACTAATTTGGAGATCAGAAGGAAGCTGTCGCATTTGAAGTTGAGCAGATTGTTTGTGTACAGGACCATAAAACGTTTCAAAGATACTGGTACTGTTGTCCCCTAAGAAGAAACCCGGTAAAAAAGCGCAGTGTACCGGACGCCCTCAGCGATCAAGGCAGTTAATGAGCGAATTCGAAGGAATCCGGCTCGGTCGGCGAGAAAATGGCGCGTGAAATGAAAATGAGTCACACATCAATGCAAAATATATTGAAGGTGACCTTGGATATGGAGCTTTCAAAGAACAGAGGATTCACGGATTGACACGCAAGAATATTGAAGACAGAGTTGCCAGATCACGTGCGTTGCTGAAGACGCACGCTGGTCATAACATAAGTTTTTCAGATGAAAAATTGTTTACTCTGGAAATGTCCCTGAACAAACAAAATGATCGTGTATATGGAACAAATCTTCGTGAAATACCGGCTGACAAACGAGGGGTTGAACGATATCAAAATGCCTCTGCGGTGATGGTTTGGGGTGCAATATCGTCAAAAGGCAAATTACCGCTGCTGTTCATAGACAAGGGAGTGAAAATAAACAAAGAGTACTATTTACAATACGTCATAAAGGACCACCTACTTCCCTATGCTAAGAAACTTTTCGGTTCGGAAAGTTTTTGCTTCCAGCAAGATTCAGCTCCAGCGCATAAGAGCCATAGTTGTTCAGCATTGGTGTAAGCAAAATTTACCATGTTTCATCAGCTGCTCAGAATGGCCTGCATCGTCTCCTGATTTGAACCCACTGGACTTCAGCATCTGGGGCTACATGCTTGGAAAACTGGGCAATATGAAGCACATGTGTTTGGACTCATTTAAAAAACGCATGGTTGAGATTTGGGATCAAATGCCGGAGGAGGTGGTGCGTGCGGCTTGCAAAAACTTTGAGAAGTGTCTCCGTACCGTGATTAAATACAAAGGTGAAAGGTTTGAACTTCACTAAGCACAATAAAAGTTTAACATTTTGTCTTGTTATTAAAAGTGAAATGAATGAGAAATACAATTCTGTTTAAGTTTTATAACAATTTCCAAGTGTATCATTTCTACGTTGCCACCCTGTATGCCAAACAAACTAACTTTGCTTTGTATAGCCAATATAGCTACTGTTACATTTGAAGATCTAATGTTTTGAAGGACAGTTTGAATGACCTGGAACTAACGTTTCAGAATATTTATTGAATATATTTGCAAATTTATCGTAGCTTTGTAAAGCCCAAAAGGTTACGGTTACTTCTGCACATCTTAAGTTCTGAACTCAAGGTCAGTTTTTTATCAAATTGAACATCTCAATGATCATACTCTGATAATGACTGGTGAGCTTACAAAAGATCCACTGACCTGTTTGAATACATATCGTCACCTTAAAGCCCGATTCAAAGTAAATTTCGACGCATTCAAGTGATCATAACTCAAGAATTAAACAACAAAACATGATGGTATTTATTCAGTTTTCAAACGGTAAACAACAATTTATTATATTTCACCGCCTCGAACGAACTGTCGCACTTTACTTGTGATTGATGCCATCATGATCTGCACAGACACTGTACCGGCGAACTTATTCCACTTTAAACGCATTTGTTGTGCATTTGTCACTTCTTTAACGCATCCTCGAAGTTTTCGCTTGACAATTGCTCAATATTTTTCGATCGGTCGGAACTCTTTGGCGACAAAATTAACATTGTTTGCAGCATACTATACGAGTACCTCCTTAGAGTAGGGGCACCTGGCTATATCCGGCCAAAACATCACGTTGGTCTTGTGTTGCCGAATGAAGGGTAAAATCTGCTTTTTCACACACTTTTTAACCTTAACCTTCGACGTTATTGTCTTCTTCTTTTAGCGTTTCAAGCTTATTGCTTAACTTATTGTTCTAAATGCACTTCCACAGTTATTAGTTGAGAGCTTTCGATGCCAGTTACCATTTTTGCATTAGTATGATTGTGTGGCAAGTACAATCATACGCTATGCCCAGGGAATCGAGAAATTTGCCCTAACGAAAAATTCCTAGACCAGACCGGGAATCAAATCCAGCCACCTCCAGCATGGTGTTGCTTTGTAACTGCGCCTTTACCGATTGAGCTAAGGGAGGACCCAGTCCTCATTGTGTGAGATGTGATGAAAACCTTGGTTTTAAGGCCACAACTGCAGATTCCTTGCCAAATCATTAGTTTTTTCGGAAACTTATAAGCAAAAACAAATTTATACCTGGATGGGACCCACAATCACACGACCAGTTGCCAGGTAAAATTTTCTTCCGGGGATTTTTTTTATAATCCATTTTGACATATGTTTCGTCATGCATTAAAATACAGCCATCAAATTTCGTCAAAACTCGTTCGTACAGTAATCGTGCTCGCTTATTGGCCACTAAATTTTGTTTCAGGGAGCGATTCGGATGTTTACTGGCACAAAAAGACTTATATCCGTCTCTTGAAAGGATGTTACGCACGGTGGATAAGTTGGAATCGTATTTCTTTGCCATGGACACACCTGGGTTGCCTTTCACGTTCCTCAACACCTTAGTAGTTCTCTACGGCCACGAAACATGGACATTGCTAGTGGAGGACCGACGCGCCCTTGGAGTATTTGAACGGTAGGTGCTGCGTACCATCTACGGTGGAAAGCAAATGAAAGACGGAACGTGGAGGAGGCGAATGAACCACGAATTGCACCAGTTGCTGGGAGAACCTCCCATCGTACACATCGCAAAAATCGGTCGACTACGATGGGCTGCGCATGTCGTAAGAATGTCGCACGACAGCTCTGTGAAAATGGTTCTCGAAAACGAACTGACAGGTACAAGAAGAAGAGGCGCGCAACGAGCAAAGTGGATCGATCTAGTAGAAGGCGACCTGCGGGCTGCTCCGCAGACAGCGAGGCTGGTGAGGTACAGCCATGGACTGATTACAATGGAAACAACTTCTGTGTACAGCAGAGGCCACGCCGGCCTTAGTCTAATTGGTAAGGTAAGGCAAGACCTCAGTCTTATGGTGAGCCAACTCCAGTTGCCTGGAACTCGGCCATCTCTCCAGCATATCGTCCAATGGTAGCTGCCGAGTTGGCGAACTCGAGCTCGTTGATATTAGTACTATCCAGAATGATTCGACCAGACCGCTCCATGTTGTCAGTGTATATTGTCTGAAGCACCTATGAGTACTCTCCGGAGCGCATTGCTGACGGCGTGTCCAATGACATATCGTTATATGTTCTTATTGTTTTTATTCTTTAGTGCTGTTCCCGTCGAGAAGTGGGTAGTGTTTGATTGAACCAAAACATACCATGAGACACCTCGAATTAGAATTAAAAGTAAATGCAATAGTGGTGACATAAAGTGCCTAAAACCATAATGGGATGTTCTGGGTACTACAGTTAAAAGGCCAGTTTTTTTACTTGGACCAAAATATGTCATACGACACCCCAAATCACAGACGAAATCCAAAATGAGTGCAATAGTGGCCATCAAGTGTCCAGAACCACATTGGCCACACCTGGACATGATCCGGG
>JASCZW010004563.1:0-22500 GCA_034211315.2 Aedes japonicus | reverse complement strand
GAGGAAAAACAAAGTTTATTGGCTAGATACTAAAACATGTGGACAAAATTAGGTATTTCAATCTTATGGAAAGAGAAAAAAAAATCGTACTCCATGTTAGACTAAATATTCGCTAACTTTTATTATATAAGTTAAGTTTCATAATTGAAAAGAACTGTTCTCCATGAAATCAATTAGTGAATTTATTATGACTTATTAACTATAAAACTATTAAAAAACATTTTTTTCATATGTATAACAAATTAAGTGCATCTTGAGCCGTATCTTCTTTGCTTTCGGTTGGAATTTTTCTCAATCCAGTTATAACAGAGTCCGAATACAAAAGTAACCTTTGTAATAGATCCCTATCCATCGCTGTATGTGAGATCTTTCTTGTATTACTTCGTCTGAATTCTTTGACATTATTGTTGTTGGATTTTGCAACTTCTTCTGACAGTTCTCTAATCGGCAAGAGTGCGCAACTAATAATGTCTGATCCATAAATTAATACCTTGTGTATAGTAGCAGGAACATTGTACCAAGGATAGTCCTGCACTAACATTCTAGCAGTAGCAAGAGCATATTCTCTGAACTCTTCTTCTTTTATTTCATATCCAGACGTAAGACACTGCAACAAAGCTCCGCATCTGAAACGATAAATAAAAATTATTTTCTCCATGAATTGATTAATCAACAAATCTATAAAATCTGCTATTAAATAGATAAGATTAAAATTGCTAAATTGAAGATAAACCTGCACCTGTCTACAAATACTTTCTTCAATTCAGTAATTTTGGCAGCCTTTTCTGAAAACTTGAAGAATTTTCTAGCCGTGTTGCCATCATTAGAACTCCCGGATTCATTTGCACCATCTTTTTCCTAGCTGCCACGAACTTCTTGTCTTCGGCACTCATAACCTGCCACCTTTTTACATCATGACGATAGAACAAGTGAATGAAATATTAAAAAACCCGCATTAATCCACCGATGGTGAAACTGAACCCTTCTTACATTTCACCAGAATTACAAACTCAAATGTGGGCAATATTGTACTGGATACATATTTTCATCAGAAATTCCAAGAAGATTGAGAAATATTCAGTATGCCATACATTCAGTTGATGAAATGAACTATTTGTCAATCCTGAACGTATTGTTCAGGATTGAACAAAAATTAAAATATTACCGTTAATAGTCTTTAATGACCTGTGTATGTAAGTTATATAAAAGGGGAAATTACATAAATATTAGAAATTTAATATAATCAGTCCAAAGAATGAATTATAAGACAATCCTAAGCGTCAATTTTGATTATCGACATGCATTCAATATGCTTAATAAGTACATGTTCGTTGAAATAGGTTATAGTAAATGGAGACTTTGTGTAATTTTCGAATATACTCGTTGCAGTTCAAAACCAGACCACTCGAGCCAATCGATGCTGCTCTAATTCTATAGAGTCGCATAGTGTGGCTAGTAGTCCACTGTAAGTGCTATACAATACAACAGATGCGGAACAATAGAATACAAGCGGCATCGGTTGGGGTGAGTGGCCTTGTTCGGTTTTGAACTGAAACGAGTATATTTTCATATCACAATTATGTGCTCTCAGGTATTGTTTTGGTCATATATCCATGAAGGATTATCCAATCATAATGATTTTTTGACCAGTTATTTGGAGATTTTATAGATTTGATTTGGCACCAACAAAACTAAAATCGGTACACAAATAGCTCAGTATGTAATCGGAGACTAAACTGTTTGATTACTATTATAATAGGCCGTCAAGTACTGTTTCGTTCATATCTTCGTAACTAAATATCCGAATGAAAAAAAAATCAAAAGCGTTCTATGGGAATATTGTAACTTCCATTTGCCGTCAACAGAACTGAAATCAGTTCACAGATGGCTGAGAAACCGATGTGACATTATTTGTAACGCACACACACACACACACACACACACACACACACACACACACACACACACACACATACATACACACAGATAGTGCTCAGTTCGTCGAGCTGAGTCGAATGGTATATGACTCTCGGCCCTGTGGGCCTCGGATAAAAAGTCGAGTTTTCAAGCGATCTTAATACCCTTCTATTGATGTAAGAAGGGTAAAAAGCGAATTATTGCGTGTAATGGTGACAACCCAAACTCGTACCGATTTTTATCAATTTTTCGTTGCAAACAATCATTAATGTTGTTCATTTGTTTCGGTGTGGCTTCACATACGTAGCACCTAAACGTTGCGGGTTATATGGTTTAGTTAAGTTTAAACTAACCTAAGTTACCTGGATGAAGATGTTTCCGTCAATGCACTACAAACATTCCCGTCAACCATGGTGAGCTGAAGTTTGTGCTTAACATGAAAGGTGGAATCCTGACCAATTACAGTGGTTTGTAGCAGGTCAATGTTCGTCTTAAAGTATTTTCCCTCTGTAACAGACAGCTGACTTGATTCCTTGCAGAATAGAAACCGGATAGGTCGACAATATCTAGTCGATGAAGGACGTGGGTTTTTCCAAAGAACCACATCACTGTCTAGAGATGATTTCATCATCAAGTGGAGAGGAACGTAAGACGTAACGAAAAGGTTTCCATCTTCCGTGGTTAGATCTTCGAAGGACTGCTTACATTCGCTATGTTCTGAGCTGCCGTCAAACTCCATTTTCCTAACAAAATTATCTGCACCTGAGGCGAATTCTACTACTATTCTCTCAGCACTGTGGTCTAGCAAACTTTGTAACTCAATATCGGCTGATGTTTCACTAATGATCTCGTCTTTTGGATAACATTTTTGTTTTGCCTTCAGATATGAAGGAAAAACGATAGAAGCTGTTTTATCGTTAACGAAGCTCCTGATCAGAAGATACTGATGCTTTGTTAGCTTTGTCTCAACAATCAATGACAAAATTTCATCAGGATCAACTTCGATATTTTCGTCCGCCGTAACATGACGCAAAGTATTTAAAGCGGATTCGTCATATTTTCGATGTTAGGCTAATTATGTCACTTATAGCGCTTACTGTATTCTTCAAAGTTCTTCTTAGGACGACCACGAAAAAAAGATGGTTGTTTTTTGTTGTCTGGTGTGTGGAAATAAACATCCTCTATTGCATTAAGCCAGTCACGGTACCGATTAATCAATTTTGGTTTATTTCTTTGAGTTGCTTTCCACATTGCAGAAAGTTTCTTACACACTTAAAAAACTCGTGTTTTGAACTCACCAAGCCGCAGCTTCTCATTGTTGGAAAGCGTTTAAAGAATTACATTTAGAAGTTTCCGGACTTCTCAGAATCTGTGCCATCTTCAGAAACCCAAATTTCAAAAAGATGCATTCGAGAGATGAACTGCATTTTCCAATATCCTGAAACAAAAGCATATTTTTAAAAATCAATTGCATTTTCAAAATATTTGTGCATACCGTTTGTGATTTGCTGATTATGCATTGTTAAATAGTAGATATTTTATAATTTAATAGAATTTGAAGGTATTTTGTCAAATACCAATACATATAATAATGTCAAACTATAATCCATGGAATACTACGATTGATAGGTAAAAAAATTCAGAATTTCATCGATTATGGCTGTTTTTTCGCAAAATTGAAAGGCTCGCGAGCCCGCGTCAACTTTCGTGAAATAAAGCTGAATAATGCATAAGGTCCTAGTCAACATTAGAAGCCTCCTCGACTCGACATTATTAACGAAAGAGAAAGTCGACGAAGAGAATCTCTGTAACTAAGGACCTATTTAATTTTTCAGCTTGAAATAGTAAAAGGAATAAATGGACGAGTGCATTTTGCATTCTGGAATGATGCTTTGACAAAAACTGCTCTAAAATATATCAACCCGAGTTCAGCCTTAACGATGTATAATGCTACAAGGCAAGCCAATACATCTTGGCAAGTTTTGATGATGGTTTGGTGAGGGGATCGAAGGGGCATGTTGTTTTTACATATGCCGAAAAATTCCAGTTATTCCCTTTTATATTGTCATAAGACACTATTTTGAGTGCATTTCTACTGAACAAAATTTCAAATATCAACACTGTAGTTGACATAAAATTTCAAAATTAACTTTATTGAAAGCAAATATCAAGAAAAATATACATACTGTTATTTAGAAAAAAGTATAACTGACGAATAAATAAATTCTATATACCACTAATAAAATGGTGAGTTTTGGATACCAATTACTCTAACATATACAACCCGATTTTGAAAAATTTCGTTTAAAACCGTCAAAATAAAGCGTTGAACATTGAAATATACATCTTAAACAAAGCAATGCCGAGATAGAAACACGTATTCCTCGAAGTCATATTTTTGTATTAATGGCCTATGGGGGAACCACTGTGCAGCGTATGAGTCATGCAGCTTCGTTCAGAGCACGAGAACAAATAATCTGTCAACGGTCATCATCTAAATTGTGACTGACAAGTGGCTCTCGAGAAAACTCCACGGGCTGATGGCTCTATGATCGAAGCTCATGGGCGCGTGCAAAGAACATGGCTCACTAGATCTTATGCTTGACCGAAGTGGGAGTTCCCGTAGATCACCCCTCGCGCTTACAAATGAGTGAAGTGGAGTATC
Organism: Aedes japonicus; assembly: GCA_034211315.2. Taxonomy (NCBI): domain Eukaryota; kingdom Metazoa; phylum Arthropoda; class Insecta; order Diptera; family Culicidae; genus Aedes; species Aedes japonicus. The sequence goes on along the minus strand of JASCZW010004563.1, from coordinate 17,918 downwards.
GCCCCCGGGCTCACAAGTTGGCGCATAAGTAACCCAATTACGGCGGTACAACCATCTTTGGATTCATATGCACTCGCCGTGGATGTCTTTCTCTCAATGCCCTTCTCAGGATGATGTAAAGCTCTCCAACGCGGTTCTAATTTTGCTCCAGTTTCATGTTTTTTTTCCGTCAGCTCATTTCTACAGCTTTGTATTGGAGATAAATTAGCCTCCGGTTAGAATAATGTACCTTTATTGTTGTTTAATATGTTTTTCATTAAATAAAGTTTTATTATTACATGGGGCTGTTGCCTGTTGGATGGCTGTGGCGCAGGGCACCAAACAACCCTCAAGTGAGTAATTATGATTCGCTCTGCTTTTCCATTCCGGTGGGTCGCAGCACCATGCTGTCATATTAACATCTACATCAGATCACTGGCCCAGCCATACAGTTGCAGCAGCGTTTACGGGAATTGAAAAACTCCCGTGTTTTCTATTTTGACAACTTGTTTCAACGATTTGCCTTCAATTGCTCCAACAATTCAACCGGCTCGGCTGCTGCTAACATGCAACATGTTTGTTGCTGGTGGCGCTGTCAAAAATTTATTTGAATATGAAAATTATTGGGGGGGAACTAGTCCTGAGTCGCGTAATTCAGCCGCTGGGGGCGAGAGACCCCGCGCAGAATTGTGGCAATCGCAGCCACAATGCCATTTGCTAGCGTTTATTTATTTTTATCTTCGGAATCAAATTAAGATAAAATTGCCCATAAAGTACCGCACGACGGCGGCACCAGTTGCTGCAGCCAGGTGGTTCGGTTGTCGCTCATGTTGTTCACAAACTGGTGTATGAACATGGAAACATGAGCCAACGAGCGATAATATTTGTCGGCAAAGTACGTTTGAGACGGTATCGGGGCGCTGTTTTCTATTGGTAGAACGAATAATAAATTTTGTATGTATGTATGGTAGCCACCATCCCCTCTAGCCCTTGGCTTGGATGCAGCTCCACTTAACAGCAAGATCAAATTGGGCCACCGATCTGAATTCGCACTATCGCTGTATGAAGGGCCAAAAACGGAGGGGTGGACCCGTAAGCAGAGACACTTACACGAAATCCACGGGAAATTAAGAATCTCCTTCCAACGATATGATCCAACAAATCGAATAACACAATTCGCAATACTCATTAAGCTTTCTACAGGATGGCTTGTTAAGAAGGGCGCGTCACTCTCCCTGAAACTGTTGGAGTAGAACTCGCAGCACCACACTCGAATCGGTAGGATAAGAAATGATACTGTTTGTTCCCTCCTAGACTCAGGCAGTCAATCAAACCATCGTCCAGTTTCCGCTTGAATGATACCCTGGTGCTCCCTCCCAACCCAGTATTTATTATATTTATATAAATATAGATGTAATGTAATAATAATATGTTATATATGATTATATAGTAGAGCAAAAATTATATAAGGATATTTAGTTAAATTATGTAATAGTTGGAGTTCACGAGCCTATGATAACCATGTTAAACTAAATTAATTAACCTGCTGAAATAATAATATTAAAGCAGTAATAATAATATGCAGCTTCGTACCACTTTGTATCACTGATGGGTGACTGTATCTCTGGAATGTGAAGGTCATCTTGTTATTCATTGAGGTATAAATATCAATAAAGCATTCAATTGTATATAAAACCATAATATTATATTATTACGTATTTAATCATGACATATAGATATATAACCTTCTGGAATGAAGAGCATTCATTAATTTTGATTATTATTTGATATAATTTAATAAAATAATTATACCGGCCGGATCACCAAACTGAAGCAATTAAAATTTTATTAATTATTTTATTACTTCTTCCATAATATTATATGTATGATATGCAATTAATAATGATGAACAGCTGTGTTCCTCTGAACCGCTCAAATAGTAGTTGATGATCGTGTACTGAAATGTTAAGGTCATATTACGCCATTTAATGGAAAATATAATGAAGGAATTAAAGGTTGAGTGGTCGAGAGAGTCGTCAACATTTCTATTAATGAAAATATGCTAGAGCTTGTAAAAAACATGCATCATACTAGTATATACATCCATTGCTACTTTCGAGAAGGCCACTCCGACGGTGCTAGATACAGCTGAAAATTGATCCCCATTCTTACTGCTGCTTCTACCAGAAGATGATCATCCTATAACCGCAAGACCTCCTCTCCTAAACTGTATGGTACCTGAGAGAAATTTACCTTTCTGGCGTAATACATGTAATGAAATTAAATATACAGAATTAGGCTATGAATAAACAATGTCCTATAAGATAAAATATATAGTGAGGGTTTATTGTAATATGAATTGAAAATTACATGTGTGCCGACTGCTGTTTTGTTGCAATTGTAGACAAACTTGCGCATCCATTATGAACCAGAAAATTTAGGCAATGTATGACCGCCATGAAAAAAAAGAATTTTAAATTTTAAATTATTTTGTAATACCTGACGACCTGGAAGACCTGAAAGATATGAGAATGGAAAATTATGATATGATGTACCGGTCGCACCCCCTCACTACGCTATTGTCGGATTGACAACATTGCCCAGGCTACGCCAACCAGCGTCTCCATGTTTCAGCTGGCAGTCTTTTGTGATCATAAGACTCGTGGAGGCGTGAGGTAGGAACTTGTGAGGACCAGAGGTCGGTCGCACCCTCCTGCCAAGTTGTCAACTCACCATTTGAAGCCCGGTAGAACGAATAATAAATTTTCTCGATAAAATACTACTTGCAAGCTTGAGAAAACGATGTGATCTGATTGATTCTAAATGAACACAAATCAATGAAAAGAGTAGATAAACTTTTGATCTGGAGCAGTTTTCCTCGTCGCTCGGACGTGACCTTTTCCTAGATCGGTGTGTTGCCGCCGTTTTCTTACGTTGCACCGCCACCCTTAAAAATTATTCAGGAAATTGTTAATATGTCCGGTTATTAGTATATCGTCTTTGTATTTCAGCAAGTAGGAAAACTGTTCTAATGTTTCTATATTTATCCAACGCAGAATTAGGAGATTGGAGAGTAAACAGATAACGACTGTTCCAGAAAGTATAAGCACACCTTATATTAACGGTCACTTTGAATATAATGAAATATTTCAACATGTTTTGGCTGCGTCCTTTTGCGTGCACATTTTTGAATGGCATAGCATCAAAAAAGTGCTCAGTTTTGAGTTACCTATCAAAATACGCGGTCTTACTCCGGAACAACGAAAAAGTTTCGTGCACAAATGGTGCACTGTGAGCGGACTCTCCTTGAGAAAATTGGCCAAGAAAGAGGGTGTAAGCTCCGGAGCGGTACGATCTGCGATTCGAAAATATAGAGAACAGTGTACGTTTGAAGATGCGCCGAAGAGTGGTCGAAAATCCGAACCTGTAATTTCGGATATCGATAAAAAGATCACAAGCAAAAACCAGCGACTTCCATTCCGTGTTGCGAAAAAACTAGGGACCTCGTCGAGTAACGTCATGCGTGCCATAGAAACACTTGGGCGAAAAACATACCGGAAGCAGAAAAAACACAAAAGGAACCCAAAACAGGTCACGTCCGTGAAACCCGCCAACTCTTCGATTCGTTATTGTGTAGAAATTCTGGGTGTATAATAATGGACGATGAAACGTATGTAAAACTAGATTACAAAACGCTTCCCGGACCACAATTCTATACTGTAAGCGAAGACAAAGACAGCCCCGAAACGGAGAAGGCATTTTATACCGAAAAATTCGGTAAGAAGGTTACGATTTGGCAGGCAATATGCACGTGTGGTAAAACATCTAGTCCGTACATCACAACAGAGACGATGAACACTCAGAAATACGTTAAGGAATGTCTCCAGAAGCGATTATTGCCGATGATCAGCCAGCACGAACGTCAAGTAGTGTTTTGGCCTGATTTGGCGTCATGTCATTACGCAAAGGACACTTTAGAATGGTACAAAAGTCAAAATGTATGTTTCGTGCCGAAAGACATGAATCCACCGAACTGCTCGGAGGCACGGCCAATCGAGACTTTTTGGGCTTTGACCAAATTCATAAAACCAGCGGACGACATCCAAAAATTTAAAAAAGATTGGCCAAAAGTGGTCAAAATGGTGGGAAGCACCACTGTGCAGAAGCTAATGGGTCATGTTCGAGAAAAAGTTAGGAGTCTTGGCTATGATTAAATATTTTGATCAAACGAGAGTAAAATATCATATAAAACACATATACAAATATGATTTGCCAAATCAAATTATTAAAACTAAAAAAACATTGAAAGTGTGCTTATACTTTCTGGAACAGTCTATACGTCTGTGTATTAAAGTTTCTAAATCAATCAGTCTGCAACGGCTCAGATAGTCGGGTAGATTTACTGGGTCACTCCACAGAAGTTGACGAAAAGCATACCGTACAAATCTGCGTTGGACCCTTCACACTCGGATGATCTGCTCTGAGTGATAAGGCGACCACACACTAATAGCATACTCCATGATGCTACATGAGATCGAAAAGTGCAGCTTATAGCTACTATGTATTAATGCATATTATTATATTATATTATATTATTATTATTATATATATATATATATATATATCGGTGTAGCCAACTTATATTGCAACGGATGAATCCTAGTGCTGCAAATTCCTTTGCGGTAGTTGTGCTAACATGGTCAGCTTTTGATAGAGTTTCGTATCTACGGTAACCCCTAGGTCACAAACTCGCTCTATAGTTTGTGAGATGGTGGAGTATTCAATCTCTGTTCGGGATTGCCGGCGGGCGAACGAATTAGCTTTGCACTTTTTGATGTTCAACTCCTTTCTATTTTCAGAGAACCATAATAGAAGCCCGAGATGCAATGATATCACTTGGTAGATTTTTAGATTGTCAGCGTAGAGGAGAAGGCACGATTTCAGTCGAAAGTACAAGGCTTTCACGAAAAGTATTAAAACCATTGGTCCCCGAACGCTTCCTTGCGGTACGACTGACGTATGGAAAAGGCCCGTGAGTGACTTCCGTTTAATTTGACGAAAGCGCTCCGACCAGATCAGTAAGAGCGGAACCACTCGGTTATCCAATCAGGAAAGCCCAGATATTTCAGCTTGTCAATTGCAAGCACGCGAGGGACCTTGTCGAACGCCTTCGAAACATCGAAATATATGACATCAACTTGGTGATGATCCTCAATTTCCGTTGATATAAAATTTACGTAGGACATCAGATTCGTTGTCGTGGATCGGTTCGTATCAAAACCATGTTGAAAGTCAGAAATCAACGGTCGAGATACAGCATAAAGAGCTTTTTGAACCAATTATTCAAACACCTTGGCCATACAGCTATGTAAAATCGAAACACCTTTGTAATTTTCAACAGCATGTATGTTACCAACTTAGAAATCTGAGTGATTGAGGCTAACTTCCTCGCTTCGGGAAATATACCTTCATCGAGGGACCTGTTAAAAATGACCGTCAACGGGGTCAGCAGTGAGTCAGCACATTCTCTTAAAAGAAACGGCCTTAAGTTGTCTGTTCCTTTCGACCCTTTCGACACATCCAACTGTTCCAGAGTTGGCAAAGCTTCATTTTGGCTCATAGCTAGAGGAGGATAATACATATTGAAAGCAGGCATGATCTTGCACAGTCTCGAACAAATCAACAAATAGATTAGCTAGCTCGTGAGGTGAATCGGCCGAAGTCATGTCATTAGGGATCCGATTGGACTGCTTGCGGTTTCGAATATACGACCAAACGGATGACGGATTCTGCTTCGCGGTCTGCTCCAATCGTCTGATATAGCTACGAAATGCAGCGTTCTTGAAATTGGCGTAATGTGTTTCGAGCGACTGTAGATTGATCAGGTTCACAGTAGTCCGTGATCGAAAATAGCGTTTACGAGCTTTTCGCACATTGTGCGGAAATATTGTAACTCAGATGTCCACCACGGTTGGTTACTTCTTGGACGTGGAACATGTTCCTCCATAATTTCGTACCATTTTTCATATAACATACGTACCGTTTCGTTTGGTTCGCTAACAAATGCCAAGTCAAGTGTACGACCATTTGAGTTTAGCAGGGTATTGAGCTGATGTAGTCCGTCGGCAACCAAAGCGAACCAAAGCGATTCCCTGTTCAGTCGATGCGTAGGACGGCAGCAAGCTGTTGATTACGTCGTAGGGCCATACCAACTGAGGTAGGTCGTTATCTCCAACGATGACAATACTATCAAAATCCGGAGTACTTTCACAGATTTGCTGGACTGCTGCAGAATACACTGAGTACAATTTCGGTGTCGAGTTCGGTCAAAGATAAATTTCACACAAAAAGATCTTCGTCTTCTCTAGTTTGATACGCACAGCGATTTGCTCAATAATCAATGCACAGTCAACAAGCTCTTCTGACCTAGAGTTGAGGTATGCTTTAACCACAATCAAAACTCCACTCCCTCGCTGAAGGTTGCTAGAAGCTGCCCTGCGATCACACCGAAATATCGAGTATCTGGCAGCAAATTCTAAGTAAGCTAGTGATATTAGGATGAAGCCACTTCTCAGTGAGCGCAATAACTTCGTATTCACAGGCAGAAAGCTTCAGAAAGTTTTAGTGCGGATGCCTCTCACATTTTGATAATATACCGTTAAATATTGCAGGCCGGTTTCATTCGGGTATTCGGGATAGGTCGAGGTATTGTGAGCAACTTCGTTCATCGTGAATGACCTGGTGAAAGCTGCCAACCTTGCCTTTGGAAGATCAGAGGTGGACGTGGTTTTGCTCTTAGATATTTACACTCCTGACAGCTCGCTTTAACCCGGTGGAACAACTGCCTGATCTTACAAAATCGGAAATTCTGTCGTAATTCATTCAGGGCAGTGGTGTGGTTTTGGAGATGGTATCGCTCGTGATGGTTCCGTACTATCAGCCATGTGACGTGGTGATCCTTCGGGAGGATTATCGGGTTTCTAGCATCCATGGATGTGTACATGCACGCTCTAATTCTACCGTGCATTCGAAGAACCTTTTGCTCGTCTAGAAACGGGTTGAATGAGTAGATTGACCTGGACTTTGGCAGCGTCTTGGTGTCTGCCTCCGCGCTTAGAGTTGTTATCTCGTCCGTTGAAGTTGTGTGCGGCTCTCAACGTCGTTGCGGTTGTGCGCAACAAGCGCTGCCAACTCGAATAATTCTGTACGTTGATAAATGGTATGGGTTCCACTTGATGATAGCTGACCTCTCAGTTCCTCGTCGGCGTCTCCATCTTGGTATGGATTGGATGGCCATATGCCTTGGCGTTCCCATAAAAATCTGTTACCGTCGTAGTCTTCAGAATCTCGCTGATGCGGAACGCAACGAATAGCGAGCACCGCTGATGGTCTGATCTGATCTAGCATAAGACGTCGCGCAAATCACTCCAGAAGTAGCGCTGATGAACCTTGACTGATGAATCCTGTCGGCTAACCTGACTCCGATGACAGCAGCATGTAGCTCCAACCTCGGTACAGATACGATTTTGAGGGGAGTTACTCGTGTTTTTGCGCCGACTAATGCGCACTCCACAGTGTTGTCTTGTTTAAAGTGAAGATAAACCACCGCTGCGTAACCCGTCAGGCTTGTGTCAACGAACGTATAATTGTTGGTTTCCGGTGACAGCTGTGTTAGAGAATGGAACAGCGGGGTATTTTGACGTCCTGCACCTTTGGTAGAATGTCCAGCCATTTCTCCCATTTTTCGCAGAGGCTTCCAGGTATCTCGTTGTCCCAATCGATGCCGGATCGCCCCACTTCTTGGAAAAGCACCTTTTTTTCTATTCGTTTATTTACTAGGCTCAGGCGCCAAAGAGCATTACGGAGCCGAAATCATATTGTGTGTATAATAAATATTTTGTTTTGTTTTCTGCTTTAAAACTAGGTTAGCTTTGGGAACCGAAGTACTTGCGGTTTATTCAAGGTTAGGGATAACAATTTATAATAGGATGGGTAAGGATATTAAGGTCTTATTTTTCTAGATAGCACGCCGTTACAAAGCTGCAGTTGATGGTGAGCATAGCGGGGATAATCTGTAACGGAACGAAAAGAATGGAAAATTTGGAAGATAACAACGAGAAGAGGACATTTGGATCAAAAGGGTACCACGAAAAGACAGGACATTAGCGGCAGAGAAGGAACAACAATTAGATTCCGACATCAATTCTCTTTAAAAACCAATAGATTTGATTCATGTAATCTAAATCAAGGCCTGCTAGCACTTCTCTTAAAGGCTTGGGCGGTTTTCCTTGAAGCCGGAGAGCTTCTATAAGCTGAGATCTGGCCTTCAGTTGCTTGTGGCATTTTCACACAACATGATCGATATCCTGGTAGTCCCTGCCGCAAACATAAAGATTTCTGTCCGAAAGTCCAATACGGAATGTATGTGCATTCAATGAGTAGTGATTGGACATCAGTCGGCTCATAACACAGATGAAATCGCGCCGCACGTCCATCCCTTTGAACCATGCTTTCTCAGATACTTGAGGAAGAATTGAATGCAACCACCTACCCAGTTCTCCATCTCTCCATTTACTTTGCCAGCTCATCAAGGTCTCTTGACGAGCAAAAGAGAAAAATTCATTGAATGCGATTTGACGCTCGTAGAAATCGCCTTCCATAGCGCCCACCTTTGCCAGTGAGTCCGCCTTCTCATTGCCCGGAATTGAGCAATGTGAAGGGACCCAAGCCATGGTGATAGTGTAAGAGCGTTTAGATAAAGCACTCAGACTTCTACGTATTCCATATAGGAAATACGTTGAGTGCTTGACCAACTTTATTGACCGAACAGCCTCCAGAGAGCTTAGACTGTCGGAGAAAATGAAGTAGTGCTCAGGTGGAAGAGAAGCTATATGTTCTAGGGTATAGTATATAGCTGCTAGTTCAGCAACATATACAGAACATGGTTTTTGTAGCATAAAGCAGGCGCTATGAACCGTGTTAAAAACACCAAAACCACTGGAATCATCTGTTTTTGACCCATCTGTGAAGAACCTACGGTCCTCGCTGACGTGCCCATATTTGCTTGCAAAGATTGCAGGTATCAACACCGCACGATGGTAAACTGGGATCCCGACGATGTTTTCCCTCATTTACATATCAAAAGACACCGTAGAACCGAAGAAGTCTAGGACGTTATCATGATTGGAAAAGCACCTTCAGATAGATGAAAAAAATCGAGATTAATCTTAGCGGCTTGAAGACAGCCATGAGCGTTCGTAGTAACCCCCGCGTCTTTGGTATGCGCCTTCCTTTGATAAGCTCTTGATCGTGTTTATATGAAAGCTTGTAAGTGATACGTTGGTAGACGTGCTCCTCCACATGCTCCAAACATTTTCGGTTCATACACTTCCCGTCGATTTTTTCTTCCTTCATTGCGTCTACAGCTGCCGGTGAATTGGAAATCCAGTTACGCATATCGAAATCAGCTTGACCGTGAACAAATTTCACATCTTTGGCGAGCTGAAAGGCCTCCTCTTATGTTTCGAAGCTCGCCAACATATAGCCCACATAGTGTTCGGACTTCAAAGCGTTGAGGTTTTTCACGAACTGTGCGCAGCTTGGAGAACAGGTGGTACCGAAAGGCATCACTTGTGTTACGTAGGGTCGTGTTTAATTTGTCCTTTTGTATAAAATTTTGAACGATTACGTGTCAGGTTATTATCGTTTTCGTCTTCCGTTGGAGTCGGTCTTGATGTGAAGCAATTGTTCGGATTGATTTCAGGCCTTGGAATTCTTGGTATCGTATCCGTTGTCTGGTCTCTGATGCCACATCAGGGTGAATTGATGATTGGCTTGCTGGAGCTAGCGGATTCGGAAACTGATTCCAGTGGGACTTCAGGAGAGCTGTGCGCTGGGACTTCATGTAAATCCGTACCGGCAGCCTCGTCCAGCCAATCGGAAATCCTTGCCACCGATCGATCTTCCTCTGTATCAATTATCGAATCGCCTTCATTGTTCATCTCCTTCAACATCTCGTGTCGTTTCCGAAGGTACTCACGTTCAATGGCCTGTTCTGCTTCTTGAAGTTTCTTCTCTTCGTCCAGGATCTGTAATTCCAGTTGCAAGTGCTTTTGCATGGACCTTCTGGAACTTGTTCCGGAATGCTGGCTCAGATTATCTGAACAAGATTTGTTGCTTCTTTCTTGGAAGCTGGTTTGGATGCAGCGACTCCGACATCTGTTTTCTTGGTCCTCTCTTGGAAGCTGCAGTTGGTACAAACGAAACTGGATTGGATACCGTCAGAATAGGCTGACCGACACTCGATGACACTGTATAGCATGACTCCTGATGTTCCACTCACGGTATCGACACGTACGGATTTGACAAGCTAAATGAGGATATTGGTGACATTGAACTGTTTATTTGCGATTTTTGAATAGGTGGCATAGGATAGTAAGGCGACATAAATTAACGGGGATGCATGAGACAATGGTTTGATAAAACTTGCTTCAGATAGAATTTGAACAAAAACAACTGCCTGTATTTCAGTTATTTATTATTGAATTCAAGATCTTTTTTTATACAAATGTAGCGTTTTCTTCATACTTTTAAGAGAAAATACGGACAAAATGATTCGTCACGGTTTCGAAGGAATTCTCGAGTTTTTCCTGTAACACGGCTCATTAGGCGGCGCACACCTTCTTCGTCCATCGTTTTAGCTATCTTATTCCACCAGGTCTTCATCTGATTGATGTCTTTGACAACCTTTCCCTTTGCCTTGAGTCTCCTTTTCATGATTGCCCAGTATTTCTCAATAGGGCGGAACTGGGGGCAGTTGGGTGGGTTAAGGTTTTTCGGAACAACCTGGACCCCTTTCTCTGCATACCATTCTTGAACGACTTTGCTGTAATGACAGCTTGCAAAATCTGGCCAAAACATTACGGGATGGTCGGTGGATCGAATGAACGGCAAAATTCGTTTTTGGAGACACTCTTTTTGGTATAGTTCCGACGTCATTGTCTTATTTGTAACGAAAACTTTCGTTTTTTTGCCACAGCTGCAAATGCTCTGCCAAATCATGAATTTTCGTGCAAATTTGTCGGCAAAACAAATTTAAATTTGGCTGGAACATCCCCCCGAGCCGTTGCCAAGTAAAATTTTTGACCTGGGATTTGCCCGAAGTCAGCCTTGACATAGGCTTCATGGTCCATCAGAAGACACCCGTCGAACTTGGTCAGCACCTGGTCGTATAGCTTCCGAGCACGGATTTTGGCCACACTATTCTGTTTTATGGTCCGATTTGGCTGTTTGCTAGCTATATACGACTTGATTCCTTCCCGGAGTCGAGTTCTCCTCACGGTACTATGGGCAGCACCGAATTTTCTGGCCAAATCACGGTCCGACAGATTGGGATTCCTCTTAATTGTCTTCAAAATCTTACCACGCAGTTTCCGGTCGACAGTTCCACTCCGACGATTGGCTTGAGGCTTCCGAATCGTCGTCAATGTTCCCTTATACCGTTTGATAACGCGCCATACGGTATTTCTGGGCAATTTCAGCTGTTTAGCTAGCCTAGATGCAGACCAGAATGGATTTTCCAAATAACTGTGCACAATTTTTTCCCTTCTTTCGGCTTCCATGTTGATTGTTTACAAAGTACAGTCGATTTGCGGAATGTCAAAAATACATACGTGAAGCTGACAAAATTCCCGATACGTGGGCACCAAGAACTTCCAAATCCGTCTACCAGGAGCGCCACAATATGAGCAAAAGTTTGTTCCAATTCTAAATGAAGCAAGCCTTATTGGCGTATTTGGCGTACTAGTCACAATCGCAGGACTGAAAGTCGTTGGCGGAACCATTGTTGATGTGATGGAGAAATTGGTACTTACGGGCGGTATTGGAGGGGGTAACAGTAGCCATCACCCCAATTCTCCTTTACTCCATTTATACTGCCAGCTTATGAGTGATCTCTGACGAAAAATTCAGAAAAAATCATTGAAAGCGATATATCGTTCATAAATATCACCATCTATGGGGCCCACCTTTGCAAGCGAATCCGGTTTCACATTGCCTGATATCGAACAATGAGATGAGATCCACACGAAGGTATGGCATTTCAACTTACTTTATTTACATGTATGATACTTGTACGAAAAACATATGCTATATTTTTTTTGACAGCAGGGCGTGTTGGGACATTGTGCTTCTTGTCTGAACATTGGGTGTGATATGCTAGTTGAATGCTACGTTTTCCTATGTTCTAGGTTTTATGATTAGTATATGTGGTGGTAAGTATCATTAATTTAGTCTTTCTTTTCATGAAATGTCATTTTAGTTCACGTAATATCGAACAGATATCATGATTTTTTTACAAGTTGGTGAAATAACGAATCTAACGTCCTTTATTTTTCATTCGCGAATCAAGCCCTCAGGTGTGCCCAGCATAATCATCATAATCATTCCTCAACAAAGCTGTAACCATGGAGATATCTATTTAAGGGAGTAATCAACTCATCACTTACGACCAAGGGCAAAAGCTACCATGCTGTTGGAAACGCAAAACACCCATTAGCAGCCAATCAAAACTGCACTCGGGATGCAGGATGTACTCTAATTTGTCAAAAAACGAAATCCCCCTACTCCTTTGTTGCCATCTGCTCGAGAAGGAGAAAAAGATGATCCGTCCATGGCACTCTGTCTGACCTAATTCACACACATGCCATGAGCGGTTCGATGATATGAGCCCCCGAGCGTGAGCACGCGTTGAAAGAAAGCGATTAGAGGACCGATTGCTCTGATCTGCATCGCACGAAACTTCTGCTCCGAGCAAATGGAAACTCATTCAGCAGCCGCAACTTCCAGAGCAATGTGGCGGGAAAAGAAGGTGAAATGTTTTAATTATTACTGCACGCGGTTGTTCTCTCACGTGGTCATCGGCTGCGGTGGTGGTGGATACAGCAGGTATACGCTACTGCAAGGTTCCCACGGATCCTGCACCCTGACCGAGTTCGAAACACAACCCATATCGTGGGACATGATTCGCTACTTTGATGTATCGGACCCGATTTCCGAGTGGGTATCGAGAAATGGGTTTGTTTTCATTTCGCTTGCATTCTGTTAATCTTCAGGCGTGACTCTGTTAACTAGCTGCCGTTGAGATTGTACCGAACCGCGGGGATGGTTCATTGGCTTAAACATAGCGCATCGACAGATTGAGGAAACCGATGCAATTTGCAGATTTACTTTTACTACAAATTTGCTTACTATAAATAAATCGGATATGGATAGTTCAATCAAACAGTAAGTTGGGCTTAACCGTCAGTTCATGATCTCATAATTGATTGCTACATGCACCTTAATCACGCGCCGCCGATTAAGATAATTGATTAATCAACAAACGACGTTCGCGTGTTTGGTGGCACAGGGTCCAGCTCACGAGGGTGACAATCACTGCTATGTTCTTGCCGACAAACAGTCGTAGGAAAATAATAGATGTCATGACTGCAAGTATTCAATATGGGCTATTGCTGCACCCTCCCTAGGGTATTTGGTGGATTTCTTTCGCCTTATCAGAGTTTAGTCTAGTCGGTTTGAATGGTTCAAGGTTCATTTAATTCCCTCTCAGGTTTATAATATACTTCCTCTCAGTTGGAAATTCGATTGAAACAATAATAAATTCTCCCATGGGAAAAAAAGAGGTGGTTATAAAATACGATCCAATGTAAATCTGGTATCATGAACCATTTCAGGTTTTTCAAACGGCAGTCATTTGACCAAATAAATAAGAGCAGATCAATATAATAAAGATCGTGACCTGTCATCGAGCGATATTGTAATCAAAACCGAAACGGAGAAATGAAGCGGAGGACAGGAAAACGGAATTGCGACTAGTATCGTGCTTTCGGGTAAAGGACAGCGGAGGAATTGTTTGGCTGTTCAACTCTTAGCCAGAGGCAAGTACGTCATTCGTGAGGAACTGGAACTCGAATTTGACTGATCCGTACAAAATATTTTGCCATTATGATGTATCCGAAAAATATTGAAAAATAAATACATAAGATAGTTTGAAAATTCCCGCATTTTATAAATTTCTAACTCGAAAAAAAGTTACCACTTTTAGAGTACCGGTAAATACGCAAAGATTGATTAAAAAAAAATACGCAAAGAGCAGGATTTCAGCACTTACCGCTATAATTTTGATCAAAATATTGCCTGGGTCTTAACCGTATGTGAACCGTATATGAATATAAAATTGTAAAATTAAAAGGTGGAACGGTGAAAAATTCGTCGATTGTTAAAGGGTGTATTCGAGAAAAATGACACTCACATATTTACTCACCAAAATTAAGCCGACGTTGGGATTTTTTTGAAATTTTTAAAGAAAGAGACACTAATAATGGATTATGATTCACAATCTGTGAATTTTGACAGATGTAAATAATACACTATGAATAAAATTTGCACAAATTTTCAGAGTATTGACTCATACGGTTCAAAAGTTACAGATTTTTTCGTAGAACTAGGTTTATCTTCTGTTTAGGGTGGCATTTCAAAAATTAATGCAAAATGAGAGCGTGGCGATTCGATTAACCTCAATCACGATTTGATCGAAAAAATTATCCACATTTATTGCTTTAAAATTTCAAATTTGTGCTATATGCCTAACCTAACCTAGTTTTGCTCTCATATAAATCTGAATATTAATCGGTTGCAAATTAGGTTTTCCCTATCAGACTCCTTAAACACGGGTAGCAAATGATTCAAAATGGTCAACTTCTTTTCATTCCACATTTAATACTGCCATGATTTAATAACCGAGCCCATCCCCTTTTATGTATTTTGCTTCCTACTGCATTCGCGTGACCCTCTGATTTCCAGACTATGCTACTCAACGCCTCTATGGTGCAACACAAAAACACATTTTAAACAGCCTATGATGTAAAGTGATTTCAGTGTTGAAAAGCAGCTATCAGCTGATAGTTTGACCACCTTTGCCTTCCTTTTGTCGCCATTAATTTCTATCGAGTAACTTGCCCATCATAATTTATAGGACGAAAAATTTAATAAAACAACTAAAGAGTGCGTTTTACTGACATTTTCATGACCGAACCTGAACTACCATTGCATATTTTTGGAAACAGCACAGTCTGGATTGATTGAGGCATTCTGTCGAGATTGGTAAATTGTCTGTTTAGCGAGAACTTACCTGCATCTAGATTTAACTCGCTAAGTTAGTAAAAAAAGTGCATACCGTAAATATGGGTAGAATTGATCAGTGGAGTAAAAATTCAATGACTAGAGTATAACAGTTGATTAAAATAATCTTTTTAATCTTGGGAAAACTACAAAATATCAAAACGATTTCACAAGAACTGAAAACATGAATCATTTCTTTAAACAATACGATTTTAGACGAAGACTACACTAATAGGTACGAAAAAAGAGAGCGTCTCGAAAAGTGGTCGGTGTTTGAACGTTGATAGCTCAATAATTTTCCGTTAGATATTCAAATACATTTTGCAGCAATCGATTGGAAATATTTCTAACAGTTTGTTGCATATATATTTTCTTAACATTTACTAAAAAAAAAGAAACCTGTTTTATAGTTGTGAAACTTGTGGAGTTCATGATTTCGGTAAAACTTTACCGAATTCCGGTAAATTTTCTCCAGATTACTGTAAAATTTAACTGTAATCCGTTAAATCGGATTTCGGACCGTTCAGCTGTAGAGAATTCGGTAAAGTTTTACAAAGTTACAAAGTTCTGTAATAAAATCTAAGTGTGTACTTTTCAAAAACATAAACGTCCCTCAGTTGAGTCTTCCTTAGTCAAGAGTTTTACACAGGTACCGGGAAAAGATTGCTTCAAAATTAGTTTAAATAGAAAATAAGAAGGTACATTGCACCTATGAGTTCACAAGCCAAATATTCGTAATAACTGGCACTGTCAACATCGTTGATTATTTAACGCAATGTTTTCAAACATGCTTGATGCCTTTTTTCAAAAGAACAGAGTTCGTCTGAGCTGTTCTTTATTGATTTCGCTTCGTATCACTGCCGGAAAATGGCTCGGAAAAAAATTCTTCCAAACTAATTGTAACTGTCGTCCGAACTGAAAAATATCGGGCAGCTGTTAAGCGAAATATCGTCGAAGGAAGAAAAGCAACAGGACGATGAAACTTATGTCAAGGCAGACTTTAAACAGCTCCCTAGACAGGAATTTCATACGGAGATAGGAAGCAGATATTTTCAAGCACATTAAACTGTCAAAGTTCGCGAAGAAATATGTGGTGCGGTATCTGTACTATAGACACTCAAGTAATAGACCGGACAACGTGCCGCCATGTTGTATCCAAAACGAACATTTCCTCGCATTTCCCATACGTTTCCCATACGAGACTCACGTTGTCCGGTATATTACTTGAGTGTCTATAATCTGTACCTGTGACTCGAAGAGCAACGTTTTCATTGCGACCGGAACCGTCAACCAGGAAATTTATCTGACCGAGTGCCTACAAAAACGTCTAGTGCCTTTCTTGAAGCGACACAATTGTTCCGTTCTATTTCGGCCGGATTTGGCATCTTGCCATAACGGAAAAAAGAACAACCCTCCAAACACGCCAGAGCCCCACCCATTCGATCAATAAAGGGTGTATTCGATAAAAATGGCACACACATATATACTCATCAAAATTAAACTGATTATCGGATATTCTTGAAATTTTCAGGAAATGAAGAATTACTAATGAGTTTTGATTTACAACATTTATTTTATTCAATTTCGTCTCCCATCCCGAATGCCCGCACCTTCCTTTTCACTCCACCCATCAAATTTTGTACAACCGATTTTCCCAGTGTTTTTGTTGTTTTTACCCAAATTTTCTTCAATTTTAGCTCTGTTTTTATAGTTTTGGGATGTTTGCGAAGTTCCGTTTTCATAATTGCCCAGAATTTTTCAAATCGACGAAGTTCCGGTGAATTTGGTGGGTTCATATCCTTTGGCACAAAATTGACTCCGTTGGCTCGGTACCACTCCAATACGTTTCGAGCGTAGTGGCAGGATGCTAGATCAGGCCAAAACAGAGTTGATCCTTTGTGGCTTCTTAATGAATGGCAAGAGACGCTTCTTAGGCACTCTTCCGTGTAAATCGCACCGTTTATTGTTCCGGAAGTGATGAAGGGAGCACTTATTTCACCACATCCGCAAATCGCCTGCCAGATTAGAAACTTCTTTGCGAATTTCGATAGTTTCTTCTTTCGAACATCCTCCGGAACATCGAACTTCGACTTGGCAACGAAATATTCTTGCCCAGGAAGTTGACGGAAGTCGGCCTTGACGTATGTTTCGTCATCCATCACGATGCAACCAGATTTGGTGAGCAGCTTCGTGTAAAGTTTCCGGGCGCGGATTTTCGCAGTGATGTGTTGTTTTTCATTCCAGTTTGGAGGCTTTTTGCACTTTGTAAACATGTAACCCAGCACGCTTCATGGTTGTCTGCACAAAACCGACTGACACCTTAGAACTTCTTAGCGACATCTCGAATTGACATGTTTGGACGGTTCTTGAATTGTTGTACGACTTTCCTGGCCATTTTACTGTCCATTGGACCACTTTTACGACCACTTCCTTCCTTCCTTTGGACACTCAGACGCTCCTTGAAGGTTCTTATTACACGAGACACAGTTGTATTTGCAATTCCAAGCCTTTTAGCAATCCACCGGTGGGACGCCCCTGGATTTTGATTGTGAGTGCACAAAATTTTCTCACGGACAATTTCTTGTTTCGACGACATGACTGGAACTACTGAATGTATAACTATGAAACTTGGCAAATGTAAATAATACACTATGGATAAGATCTACTCAAATTTCTAGGTTTTTTACTCATACGATTCAAAAGTTACAGGAGATTTTCTGTGTGCCATTTTTATCGAATACACCCTTTATTGGGCCATC
>JASCZW010004562.1:0-35582 GCA_034211315.2 Aedes japonicus | reverse complement strand
CTAAGGCGAAAGATGAAAGGCAAGGTGGCGAAATCCTTCCTCGCCTTGTGCCGGGAGGTCGGTGCGACCTGCGAGACGGTATAAAAGTATAAGGCTAACATAGATCGTCATGAGGAAGCGGAGGTCGAGGCAGCTCGTGTCGTAAGCGCAAACGGCTCTACAAGCAGCGGCTAAAGGTGCTCGTCAATGATGTTTTCCCTGCAAATCGCAACATGGTTGTGATCATGGACCAAGAGCCGTACCTGACGCTCGGTGGCAAATATTGGTAAAGGAGCGACTATTTCACGTCCCGCAGGAAGGAGGTGAGCAGCGAGGTGTAGTAAATCCCACACTAAGTTCCCGAAGAAGATCCTTTTGTGGCTGATAATCATTGAGACGGGGATGTCAAAGTGTTTGTTCGGGACTTGCGGTCAATTAGGAGGTGTACAGCACGAGGTGCTTACATAAAGTTGCGGGTTTCATTACGAAACACCACCAGGAGGACGATGTCGCGTTCTGGCCGGATCCGGCATCGGCGCATTACCAAGAACGCCAATCTCACCCCTCCTCCCCAACGTGCCTCAAACGCGCCCAATTGAAAATTCATGGGCGAACCTGAAGCGGTGGATCTATCCGAACAATTTTGTGGCGAAAACCGAAAAGGAACTGTTCAATGAGACGAAGAATATGTCAACATTTTTCTTTTTGGACGGCTATGGCCATAGTTCCAGGCCACTCGACAGGTAGACAGGTTGTTCTATTTTGTTATGAATTTTTTATTGTCCCATCAATTCAAAAATAGTTCTTTTTTATGCAAGCATTAATTGCACAGAGATCCATAGATGTATCATGGGATAGGTATCGATCTTTAATATTCAAAGTACACTTATTCATTCTATTTATAAATCAGTACAGTCACCAGTCACATTCTCAGAAAAGGGGGAATCTTTCGGGTTGAAAATGTTTCTCAATTTTCTTGGGCACAGAGTGTCATTGTACCGGCCACACAACAACATTCACAGTCATTTAGTGATGTTTCGCGCAGAAAGCTCTCAAATAATAACTGGAATACTAAGTTGAGAGCAAGTTAGCAGTTGAAAAGAGCGTCAAAATCACTTAGAAAAAGGGTTCACTGTGGTAAGTGATGCGATCAATGAACTCATGTTATTAATGATTTACCCGACAATATTATGGTTTCAGTTGAAAACCGAATTGATCGACTAGCGACAATCGATTTTACTCTCGTTCTGTACGTTATACCTAATGTCGGCGCATCTGATGCGTGATTCAGCGCACTACTTCCGACATTAGGTATAACGTACAGAACGAGAGTAAAACGTTTGTCGCTAGTCGATTAATTCCGTTTTTCAACTGAAACCATAATACTTAACAGCTCGAGACTCGAAGCTAGTCACAGGGTCGGCGCACTACTGGGCAACCGAAAGGGGCTTCGCGGAATAAAAGAGGCACTGAAAGATTCAATTTAATTCAAACTCAACGGATTTTCTTGTTTTAATGGTTGTATTTGTCTGTAGTGTACACTGGATTACCGGCACTTACTTTGATACAATTACTGGACTCCGGGGAGTGTTCGCGGTGTCGATGCGAATCTTGCCGTGGTGAAAGATGGTGATCTGGCAGTGACAACGGACAGCAGAATCGCGCTTTTCGATGAGCTGGAATTTCGGGATCCTCGATTAAGGACATTTCCTTCAAGCGAAGTCGGTCGACGACGCCAAGGCCGCCCTTTGTCGAACCGAGGAGGATATTCCTGCTTGACGATTAGGGCTCACTGCTCGAGAGCGTTGTCCTGCTTTATGATTATGGCCCGAGGCCAGAGAAACAATAGCAATCCTTAACTATTAGAAATGGGCACCTTATAGACGAAATCGTAGCGTGCAATGGCGGGTCTCACCTCGCCAATCAGAAGGCTCACTCTTTACCTGGCAAACTGTCTTAGCCACTGACAATATTTTGTAGCACGTCTGATCCACACGCTCGCCTGATTAAAACTCTTCGATGGCCGCTCACTGCGACTCCTTCGAGCCTTCAGCCAATCTCCCATGTTCCGTGACGTCAGGATGCTGGGACTTTCTTCACGCCGTGTTTAGCTGATGTGGTTGGTTGCATCCACACAGTAGTGTTCTACCCGCAAAAGTTTGGTAACCGATTTGAATCTTCGATCCACATGGCGCATTTAAAAAGCAATTTGAGTTTCTGTAACAACGGTTACAAGCGCAGCAGACTACTGCTCATTTAATATTTAGTGGTGATAGGAAAAGGCAGAGTGACAAGTGGCAAGGATGGGAGTGGGCCTGAACTCCCGGCTTTCTGCTATTTAAGCCGCGTCTGAGTTTTAAGAAATTTCTTGAAAAACGGGAAAGTTCAGCTTTTTTTATAACTGAAGGAGGAAAACTGAATCCGACTTAACTCCAAACAAGTAATTTACTGAAACAACACTTTATAAGTACTAAGAATTCGATTTTATTTAAAAACAGTCCCAAAATATTAAACACGCTTCTTGACTCTCACTGGAACGCCTCCTTCCGGTCTAAGTACCAGCTCGGCGATCATTTTCTCCGATTTGGGCTGTTTCGGAGGCAACAGCTCATAGTGACGCAGGGTTTTACTGATCAAGCTTTTGATTTCCGCTACGGCAAATTTCTGTCCGATGCAATTTCTCGGTCCGGCACTGAATGGCACATAGCGATAGGGGTTGGTTTTTTCAGCCGATGTTTCGACGGCGAAGCGCTCCGGACGGAACTCTAACGGGTTATCAAAATAGTCCGGATCACGACCCATAAAGTATGGGAAAATGGCCAGGTTCGATCCGGCTGGAAATACAGTTCCATCTGAAATGAGAAATACATACGTGCTTGATTCATTCGGCATAAGGATTAAGGAAAGTATCTCCGTACTGATTTCGTGATTATCTAGAAGTTTTCTACCGTAAATTGGCACGGAAGGGTATAAACGGAGGGTTTCTTTAATGACCAAATCGAGGTAATTGAGTTGATTCAACATCGCCAAAGTAACAGGAGTGGTCAAATCATCTCCAATTACGGTCTGAACTTCGTCGTAGACTTTCTGCTGTACATCCGGATGTTTTGCCAGGATTCCGAGCAGGAAGCTCATGGCCGAGGTAGTGGTGTCATGCCCTTCAAACATGAACGTGTCAACCTCCTCGCGGACCTCTAAATCATTCAAAGGCCGCCCATCCACCGTTGCTTGCAATAACATATCCAAAAAGGCCGTCTTCTTGCGAATTCCAACGTCATTTTCGTTTTCGTCTGTGGATTTACCGCTTCTACTAGTCGCATGTGTTAGCTCTTGGCGGCGTGAGCGGATTACGCTATCCGTGTAGTCATGGAGGGTTTTCAAAGCCTTATCTTGCATTTTTCGATAAGGGGTAAAATAAAATGTGAAATTAAACCGGGCGAAAGCTTTGTAGGAACGAGCCATAACCACCGTGGCCATGCTAAAAATAAAATTAAAACATCGGTGTTGATAAACAACTAGATAAAAGATTACTCAGTAGATTACTCTTTAACAGCTCTCACGTATTCCGAGTCCGAGTTGAGCTGAGCGTTGACCTTTGTTCCCATAGCCGATTCTACAACAATAATGAAATCACATCTATTACATATAGGTATTCATACAAATCGGAGTGAAGCGCTGTAACTCACCACAGATGACATCCAGAGCGCAAAGTGTGACCTTTGGAAATACATCAAAATCCTCTCCTTGGGCCGCGGATGACTTCAGCTGCTGAACAAAGATGTTGCTCTGTTGATCGAAAATGTCTACAAACTGCTCCAGGATCTTGAAGTGAAAGGTCGGTGTGATGATCTTGCGTCGCTGGTGCCATTTCCGGCCGGTACTGGTGAGCAATCCATCACCCAACCAAGGGCGGATAAAATCGTACTGCACGGATTTGTCCAGAAATTTTTGGCTGCTCAACAGGGCCTGCAATTTTTATCAAAGATGACAAAATAGGGATCAGTATTCGATATGGAACCGTTTTTTTCTTACGGGAAAATTATTCAATTTTCATAAAAATTGGAACAACTTAATTTATGAATTTTCCGTGAGAAAAAAGGGATAGTGATACAAATGAAAGAGAGGTTGTTTGAGCGTGTGTACACTGGTAATTGACTTTGGCAGTCTTTTCGGACAGAAAGTTATTTGTATTGAACATAACAATTCAATATTTTTATATTTAAATTTATAAGTATTGTAGAAATTATATTGTGTTTTATTGTTTTCATAATAAGGCTTGCTTCATTTAGAATTGGAACAAACTTTTGCTCATATTGTGGCGCTCCTGGTGGACGGATTTGGAAGTTCTTGGCGCCCACGTGTCGGGAATTTAGTCAGCTTCACGTATGTATTTTTGACATTCCGCAAATCGACTGTACTTTGTAAACAATCAACATGGAAGCCGAAAGAAGGGAAAAAATTGTGCACAGTTATTTGGAAAATCCATTGTAGTCTGCATCTAGGCTAGCTAAACAGCTGAAATTGCCCAGAAATACCGTATGGCGCGTTATCAAACGGTATAAGGAAACATTGACGACGATTCGGAAGCCTCAAGCCAATCGTCGGAGTGGAACTGTCGACCGGAAACTGCGTGGTAAGATTTTGAAGACGATTAAGAGGAATCCCAATCTGTCGGACCGTGATTTGGCCAGAAAATTCGGTGCTGCCCATAGTAACGATGGACGAAGAAGGTGTGCGCCGCCTAATGAGCCGTGTTACAGGAAAAATTCGAGAATTTCTTCGAAACCGCGACGAATAATTTTATCCTTTTTTTTTTTCTTAAAAGTATGAAGAAAACGCTACATTTGTATAAAAAAAGATCTTGAATTCAATAATAAATAATTGAAGTACAGGCAATTGTTTTTGTTCCAATTCTATCTGAAGCAAGCTTTACTATCAACAATCTGTGCCCTAGGCATTGGCAAAACCTTATGGTAGCTTGATAACTACCAGGTCCCAGGGCTTATCTGGATCTTTACCCAAACGGGAAAGATGCAAACCAGTGTTGCCAGGGGTGATGTAGACCAGAAGTGCATTTGAACCCACTAGTTGTTCTTCAGGGTACAAGGAAACACGTCTGCTTAGGTTGAACAAATAACAAGGAATATCTTTATTTATCTCTTCTAACAAATACTTTGAATATCATGGCTTGCTACTTCTGTTGCTACCTCTTCACTCCTCCTCAACTTGAAGTCCAAGCCTCCGGAAATATTCCAGCTTCACACGTTCCAGTGGCTTGGTTTAGATATCAGCCACCATCTCATTAGCTGTAATGTAGACTACGTCAAGAGGTCCGTTTCTATAAAGGTCCTTAATAAAGTGGTATCGAGTATCCACATGTTCCGAGCGTTGCTGGACAGAATCTTGCTTCAGCTGCTTGATACAGTTTTGGTTGTCTTCTCCAATGACCACCGGATACTTCACCTTTTCGCCAATTGACTTGAAAAGCTTCAATATCCATAGTAGTTCCTGCCCACTTTCCCCCAGAAAAATATATTCCGCTTCCGTGCTTGAAAGAGCCACGCATGATTGCTTTCGCGCTGCTCATGCAATTGAAGCTCCGCCAAGAACAGGAAACCGGTGTTCGATTTTCTATCGCTCGCATTCCCGGCCCAGTCTGCATCCGCGAAACCAGTCAGTTCATCACCATCGCATTGCAGTTGTAGCTTCAGGTTGGACGTCATATTCAAGTACCGTAATGTTCGTTTTGCTTTGTTCCAATCTTCGGCTGTTGGACAACTCACCTTCCTTCCAACGATCGATGCCGAGATAGCGATGTCCGGCCGAGTGTTCACTGCGACATACACCAGACCGCCGATCTTACTTTGTTACTTGTAGTTCGAAGGTAGTAGCTCGCTCTTCTCCTTCTGCTGAATGAAGCCTGGCTCCATCGGTACTTTTGCAGGTTTTGCATCCTCCAATCCGAAACGGCTCGCTAGCTTCTTGATGTACGTCTCCTGGCTCAATGAAAATCCTGTAGTTGTGCAGTTGTGCAGTTGATTGATTCCCAAGCTTGTTTTGCGGTCGTTGTCTTCTTGATGAGGCTGTACTGGGTAGACTCGACAAGCAGCTCAATCGTGGCTCTCGCCCTTGGCTCTCTACATCGTCCCACTCAGCAAGATCCGCTTCATTACCGGGAACCGCCGCTGTCGTTGGTCGCTCCGTCGGTCGAACACCAGGGTCCACGAACTTCCATAGCTTCCCACGGATCAGTAACAGCTCCACTTCAAACTTCCAGTCGGAATAGTTCACGTTGTTCAGCTTCTTTACTCCAACTTTTTTCCATTTTCAATCTTCACTTGTCAGAAATTTTCCGTTTTCAATGCAGACTTGATGAACTCAGGCCCATAACCTCTTCAGGGTACAAGGAAACACGTCTGCTTAGGTTGAACAAATAACAAGGAATATCTTTATTTATCTCTTCTAACAAATACTTTGAATATCATGGCTTGCTGCTTCTGTTGCTACATCTTCACTAGTAGCATAGACTAACTCTAAGACCAGTAGGTCTCATTCAAATACGGTTTTTTTCTTGGCTCAGTCAGTACTAGCACATCGATCCCAAGCTCGGTCCCAAGCTCAATAATGCGCCCCTAATAATGAACTCACACGAACAAACTCTCAAATATTCTGTCAAAATAACACAGCAAATCAAAACTAAGGCGCAAATATGTACAGCAAGGTGCTGGCTTCAAGGTGTACTTCAAACTAAGGGGCTCTACAACAGTGAACCAATTTCGAATCGCTAGTTGCATATACATGCAACGTCAAATGCAAGGTTGCCCAAGGCTACGCTCAGAAGACCGGCATCGATGTAGATGATGTGTTCACTCCAGTCGGATGTCAGGCAACGTTTCGGACGTTTATGACGGTGGCGGTGAACCGCAACATGTTCGTTAGTCACTTGGACATAAAGACAGCGTCATCTCGAAGAAAATGTCTACATGCGACAACCGCCCGGTTTCGAGGTTGCAGACAAGGAGCAACATGTATGTCAACTTCAACATAGTATCTACGGTTTACGACCGTCAGCTCGGTTCTGAAACAGGCGTTTGGATGAAGCATTGGTAAAACGTGGATGTAGAGTTGCAGTATCGGATCCCTGCTTGTACGTGAAGGATGATGAACACACTAAAGTATTCTTGATGGTATATGTAGATGACCTTCTCGTTGCTTCGGTGGACGAGAACGAAGTGATCAAGATATGCAATGATTTGCGAGCGGACTTCGAGTTGACTTGCTGTTGAGTCAGGCTGTCGAGTTGACTTGCTGTTGAGTCCTCTGCTATCTCAAGGCAACAACGACCTGTAGCAAAGTGGAAACAAAGAGCAGAGCCTCATACGGTATTCCGACGTGGACTGGGCAGGGGACGTCGCTAGCAGAATATCGACATCTGGAATAGTCTTTCAGTACGGAGGCGGTGTCGTTACATGGGCTAGTCGGCGCCAATCAAGTGTCACGCTTTCTTCAATGGAGGCTGAGTACCTAGCCCTCAGTGAGGCGTGCCAGGAAGCACTCTGGCTTAAGTAGCTACTGCGTGACTTGGGTAAAACACATCATCAACCCACCCTTGTGCTCGAGGACAACCAGGGGTGCTTGTCCTTCGTGCGCTCGGAGAGGAAAAGTCGACGTAGCAAGCACTTAGATACTCGAGAGCGGTTTGTGAAGGAGTTATGTGTGAAGCAGGAGATACGACTGGAATACTGCCCTACCGATCGTATGTTGGCAGACATTATGACGAAGTCGCTTGGACCACTGAAACACCTAGAGTTCTCAGTACTGCTAGGTTTAATGGCGCGTGTGTGATTCCTCCGTCGTCAATCAAAAATTACCCGTGGGCCATTCCGCTGTTGTACCTGGACTTTGCCGTCAGACATAACCTAAAAGCGTTTGTATAAACGTAGTGCAAAACTACACCAACACATACGTGAAGCATGTCGAGTAGTTGCACGACACCAATGCAAGGAAAAAGAGTATGAGAATATATTGGACACGGTGTAAAGAAGCCGCCAGGATGAAATACCAAACATGTCTAGTCTTGAAAAACTTTTAAGGATGTGTTTTCAAACATAGTCGATTAAAACGTACCAGAACAGCAAACATATTTTTGTTCAATCAACTTAATTTACTTCTTGAAAATACTTCCTCGAGTATGAACAAACTTTGAGACACTTTTGTGTTCCGTTTGTCGTGACCTGATCGAGGTTTCCAGCCTTGATCAATTGTCTCAACTGTGCTCTACAAAATCCGTCAGATAACTGAATCGGTTTTGCACATTCACCTACTACGATTATTTTTTTTAAACACTCTTCTCTGTGAATATCCTTCGGACGAGTTATAAGCACGGTATGATAAATCACTTCAAATAAAGTTAATATAAAAATTCTTATATATTAACATACATTCAAGCACTATAACTGTTACTATAATTATCAACATTAACATTCAATTACTATATCTACCACACCGTTGTTCGGGAATACCTGATGTTTTTTAACTGGCATGTATTAAACTTGTTTTGAACGTCTTTGTTTTTTTCGTTACAGAATGTCCATGATAAACTTAGAAAATCAATTTAAATTTTGCTTCCCCGAAATATTTCACGTAACACAAACTATTTTTTTTTAATAAAGTTGTAATATAGATGTTTTATACTAGCAAATTTGAAGCATGTTTTGAACGCCTTGAGCTTGTTTGCTAATTGCCCTTTTTTGCGTAGTTAAAACTGTGTGTTGTGTAAATGAACGCAAGCGACGCACACGTTATTTTGAAGCTACTCACTTTTGAGTCAAAAATCACTCAGTCCGGCCAAAAGGGCACAAATGGTAATATTTTTTTATGTGTTCGATATTTTAGAACTCACTTAAAATTATCTAATCATTCAAATGATCCAAATTCTATCACATCCCATGTAACATTGCCAAAACCATCCAGCTTCATTAAGTTTTATTTAAGTTTTATGAAAGCCACTGGAAATTTTGGTATTATGGTTTGGTATCATATTTGATTTAATTATGGTAACAAGAGGTGCCAATAGGTTTCAACTTTAAGTCAGGTTTATGAGAACCTACACAGCTTCTTTACAACGATCTTAAGGACATACACGACCGAGTTTCTCTGAGCACAAATCTCAAATACTATTAAGACTACATGCATGATATTTTCAGCAAATGTTTGCTCCGTTGGAGTATCCTTTGGTTAGCAATTTTAACTTTTTTTGTTTCAATATAGTTGTGATTTCTAGTTTGAAACACTTGAAGTGAAAAATTTTCTAACCTAGAATTTGTGTTGGGAAAGGACTCGGTCGTGTATGTCCTTAAAACCTTGTCTTTTATTAGTACACGGCAGTACACGAGTTATTAGAACGAGACACTGAAGAAGTCTGCACATTGTAGACGAAATACGCGTATCTGTCAAGATAAGCAAAGGTAGTTGGAATTAAATGGTAAATACTAACTTTTCTTCTCATTTCTGGATATATGCATGTGTTATATGTTGAATGTATATGTTATAGCTTTGCGAAAATAAATCCATTTTCATCCAAACATCCAACCGAATTGTCAAAACCATAGAATGTAAGTATTTGACCTTCGTTTTGGTACCTCGGATTAATCTTTGCTCATTTGGTTTACACTACAATCCAAGATAGAAACTCCAGCAACCAAAAACCCACTGACCTCCACAAGCTTGGCATCAGTGATCGGGAAAATCAAATCCGGTCCAATCCACAATCGGTAGCACTTTCCACATTCTTGAATCGCTCGCTGCACTTCCAAAAGAAAACCTGAAACTCACACCGCAAGTTAATTCCACTCTGGATTTCTGGGAACACGATCGGACACACCTGCTGGCGATTTGGTAGCATAACGGATCGAATTCCCTACGATGGGATAACCCCTGGGACCTCCAATCTTGGCCGCATAGTGAAGCCGATTCGCGAACTGTTGGTAAACGTAAACGGCCAGGCCAACCGAAAGCGCTAACACCGCCGACAGCAAGATAAGCATTTTCGTTTTTTATGTCAACTACTTTAACACTTGTTTATTTCTATTCAACAGTAGGATCCTGATTCAATCATTGCTAAAACTGTACTGAGACTGTTTTCGATGGATTTGCCGAATTTGCGTCAAGTCATAGTATTATCGGGCCAGAATTAACGCTATCAGCAAGCGTCCGTAGTATTTAGCCTGCTGGCGTAATTAGCGACAGAAAAGTGCTAGTTCATTGTGATTTGTTAAGATTTAACTTAGAGCCTAGGATCGACGAGGTATACAATTTTCAGTCATCGTTAAAAAATGCACAATGCATTTTTATGCACTTTACAACCTAACCTGTAAACAACATCGAAACCACTGATAAATCGTCACTTAAGGGTTTTGAGGAATTAACAGTCAATTTTGAAGTAGAACATATTTTATGGGAAGATGAAGGGCTGCGAAATGAATATCTGAGTTTTGTGAACAAAAATAAAAGGTCTCGTGGGTACAGTGGGGGGGTAGCTAAGGCTATCTTCCACGCTTCGGGAAAAGTACCTTCACTGAGTTACCTGTTAAAAATAACACTGGTCGACAAAATCCTAAAAAAAGTCTTGAGAACAATGCCAGTCTCCGGTAGCTTAGGTCCCAAAACCCCCGAATATTGTATTTTGACTTCATGCGAATTACATTTTTCTTCACAAATTGGCATCAAAAATTGAAATATTTTGATAACCACTTTAATAACTGGATCAGCTCAAATGTAAATGCTCCAGAAACATTTTTTTTCAAAATTTTTCAGACTTTATCAAACAACTTGGCAGAAAACAGTGTGTCGATCCGACTCCACCAGAAGAAGTTATGATCGTTGAAAGGCCGCATATTTTAGAAAAAAACAGCAAAGTACAGTAAACTCTCCGACTTTCGCGGACTACCTTGATGGTGGTCTCCAATGTGGGTATTGAACTTTGTTGTTTCATCAGAAAATATCTCGTGATCCTTTGTATATAGGAAGTTACTTCCTTCAGCAAAGATGTTCAGTAGACCAAGGCCTTCAGGATGATAAATTGATTGAAAGTTCAGAATCATCTCAAAACACGGTCTAGTGTGCATGTAAACTTACTTTAAAACCTGAATCTAGAAATCCTTGACATATAGCAAGTTGGTGTCTTGGACAAAGGTGTATGGTTGAGTGAGGCCGTTCAGATGGTGTTAAAATCAGTTCAGAACTCGTCTGCTACGTGGCATTAGCGTACATGTTAACTTTGTGTAAAGGGCGATACGGTCAAAATTTGGTCAATATCAACTTGACGTATTTCTTTCAATTTTGCATTTAAAAAACCTGAACACCCCTCATTTTGAAGGTGTGTGTGTGTAGAATGTTGCTCCTATTTTGATTTTGGAATTCACTCTTCAGTTGTCAAAATGCCGTCCAAGCAAGAAGAGCAGCGTATCAAAATTTTGCTCGCGCATCGCGAAAATCCGAGCTACTCGCACGCAAAGTTGGCAAAATCGCTAAAAGTTGCCAAATCAACCGTTACAAATGTAATTAAAGTGTTTGGGGAACGTTTGTCGGCCAAAGTTTGACTGCGTGGTAATGGACGACGAAACCTACGTCAAAGCCGACTACAAGCAGCTTCCGGGACAGGAGTTTTATACGGCAAAAGGAAGGGGAAAGGTAGCAGATATTTTCAAGCACACGAAACTGTCAAAGTTCGTACCTGTGGCTTGAAAAGCAGCATTTTCATAGCTTCCAGGACTGTCAACCAAGAAATTTACGTGAAAGAGTGTTTGAATAAACGTCTGCTGCCTTTCCTGAAGAAACACGGTTGTTCCGTACTGTTTTGGCCGGATTTGGCATCTTGCCATTACGGTAAAAAGGCCATGGAGTGGTACGCCGCCAACAACGTGCAGGTGGTTCCCAAGGACAAGAACCCTCCCAACACGCCAGAGCTCCGCCCAATTGAGAAATACTGGGCTATTGTCAAGCGGAACCTAAAGAAGACCAAAAAAACTGCTAAAGACGAGCAGCAGTTCAAGGCAAACTGGATTTCTGCGGCGAAGAAGGTGGACAAGGTGGCTGTACAAAATCTGATGGCAGGGGTCAAGCGTAAGGCCCGGCAATTCGGATTTGGAAAAGCGGAAGCCTAACTGAATATTTTTCCTGAATTTTATACTAATTGAACTTGAAAAAGAAATTTAATTTGATTTTTTAAATAAACGATTTCACCGATTTACACGCGTTTTCCCTTGACCAAATTTTGACCGTATCACCCTTTATTACCTGTATTTTGAGATCTAGATCGTGTATAAATTTAAAGACTGTATTCGATGAAATTTGGACACACAAAATAGGTCACCAAAAATTTTCCTTGAGCCCGATTCTTTTCAAACTGTCTGAAAATAAAGTACTATTAAATGGTTAAGTTTTGACATCATTGGTTCATTCAACCTCTTCTCCCAACCCAAATGCCCGCACCTTTGCCTTGACCCCAACATCAAATTTTGGGCAATGATAGGACCGACTTACTAACTTACTTTTAACCACACTTTCTTTAGTTCAAGTTCATTTTCTATCAGTTTTGGAGTTTTAACAAGCTTTGTCTTCATGATTGCCCGAAATTTTCCAATTGGGCGAAGTTCCGGAGTGTTTGGAGGGTTGACGTCTTTTGGTACAAAAACTACATTATTATCTTTTTACCAGTCTAAGCCGGGCCGGGCATAGTGGCAAGATGCCAAATCCGGCCAAAACAGTGTCGGGCCATCGTGAGATCTCAAGAAGGGCAGAAGTCGTTTTTGGAGGCATTCGTCCTTGTAGATTTGTCCGTTGACGGTCCCAGAGGTGATGAAGGGCTGACTCATTTTGCCACATCCGCAGATCGCTTGCCAGACAAGGATTTTTTTGGCGAATTTCGACAGTTTCGTCTTTCATACACTCTCCGGAAAGGCCAACTTAGAGGTAGCGACGTAGTGTTCCTGTCATGGCATTTGTTTGGTGTCGGCTTTAATGTAGGTCTCATCGTCCATCACAATGCAGAACGGTTTTGTGAGTCACTCCCTGTACACTTTTCTTGCTCGAGTTTTGGCCAACGAGTTCTGTTTATCGCTCCGGTTCGGTGTCTTCTGGACCTTATACACATGTAATCCAGAATGTTTTATTGTTTTCTGCACAAAACAAACTGAAACTTTCGCCTTTATCGCAACATCTCTGATCGAAATGTTGGGATAACGCTTAAATTGGTTCAATACCATCCTGGCCTTCTCCGGATTTGATGTGCCACGTTTTTTGCCACTACCATTTTTCCGCTTGGTTTTCTTACGGTCCTTGAACGTATCACATGAGATACGGTTGAATGTGCGATTCCGAGCTGTTTTCCGATCCATCAATGAGAAACGTTTGGGTTTTCGAAGTGAGTGCCCAAAATTTGTTGGCGCACTATTTCTTCATTCGAAGCCATCACTGAAATCACTCGACCGATTTTCACGAAACTCATTACACAATTGACACAACACAATGAAATAAATTCAGTTACAATTTCAATAATTTTTACCCACACACTTAAAAGTTACGAACAATTGCGTGTGTCCAAATTTCGGGAAAGTTAGTTGTAAAATTATGAGCTTCTAGATGCTCGCCTCAACAGTTCAGAAGTATCTCACTTTATGGCGCTAGTGTGCTTGTAAACTTACTGTATATTCTAGATCTCGAGATTAACATTTGCATTTAAAAAATGGAAAAAAATGGCCGGTTTTTCATGGTTTTACCTTCACCTACACTGACAAAACTACCCATGCAGCATCAATCATAGTAACCCATGAGTCAGCAGACAGAATAAGACAGCTCAATCAGTGGAACTCTAACCGTGATGGCAAAAACAGTGAAGCAACTCCGTTCATGAGTGTGCGCGTTCAAAGAACGACAACCCACCGCGTCGAAAACGGACATTGTGTGGCACTTTGTGGACACCGGATACGCCCGTTCCGGCATCTCTAACATCTTGGCACTATTATGCAACAATCAAAGCATCAAAAGAAAGCCCGGTTCCAGACGGCCGACGACCTTGAACGACAAGAAGCTCCAAATGATGCTGAAGAGGAAGACCGAGGGAAAAGTGGTAACATCGCTGCGTGTGCTTGACCGGGAGGTCGTTTCAACCGGCCAGACAGTGAAAAAGTACCGTACGAACATGAACATACATGTGAGAAAGCGGAAGTCACGTCCACTGGTTTCAGAGCTGCAGGCAATGACGCAGCGGCAGTGGTAGTGGATGAATAAGATGGTCAACTCGATTTTCCCAGCGAATCGCGACGTGGCAGTGGTGATAGACGACGAGACCTGTCTCTCCTTGGATAGCAACGACTGGTAGGGTACTTCGTATTTTACTTCCCCTACGAAGGAAGTAAGCTTCCAGGTGCCAAGAAGCTGCTGCTGTGGCTGACAATCAGTGAGAAGAGGATGTCACAGCCGCTCTTCTTTCGGGGAAATTTATAGTACGAAATGCCTGCCAGAAGTTGCATCGTTCATTAAGAAATACCATAAGGGCGAAGACGCGGTGTTCTGACTAGATCTGGTGTCGGCCCACTACTCGAAGCGATCGTTGGAGGAGATGGAGCGGCTGAATATCGATGTGATACCCAAGTCGGCGAGCCCGCCCAACATCCCCCAGCTGCGCCCCATCGAGAATTTCTGGGCCAAGCTGAAGCGTAAGATCTACTCCAACAATTTTGTTGCGAAAACTGAGGAGGAATTGATAAATAAACTGAAGAAAGAATTCAAAAACATGCCTACACGCATGTTTTCGTCCGCCATGGCGAATGTTACGGTTAACCACCGGAAGGCCGCTCACAAGAAGTTTTTTGCAAGTAGAAGGTTTTTGAAAGTAGGCTTAAATCGCCATATACATGAACTTTGATCTCAGGGGAAAGATCCGAGAGGATTCTTCAGCATTTTGAAGAAATGCTTCATATGTGTTCTTGTTGACATTACAGGTGGGCTATTTACGCTTTAAGCCACACTGTGTGGGCCACACATGTTCAAACTCCTTAAATTTGGTTGAGAGAATTAGTTCAGAATTAAATTTAGATGCAATCGCAATGAGGACACCACCTCCAGACATCCTTTGTGCCATTTGATGGTTCCGGTCGTCTCTGAATACACAAAACTCATTCCCAAACATTTCTTCACCTTTAATGCACTCATACCAACTTGTTTCTGTACCTAGTATGATAGAAAAAGTACTTAAAACTCATTAAATTTTTATAAATTGTTTACGTCTTGGATGAGCTTTTCATACGATTAAAGTTCGGACAATATATCAGCAGAGTGTGAAGAAAGGTTTCAGAAACTTGTCAGGAGTATTAGAATTACTTAATTCTAAACATTCTACCTCTTCAGAGTGCGTCAGTTCTTTTGAAAACCCGTACGTTGGCAAGAACACGACGAAGAATGGTTTGAAAATGACAACGACAAAATGACCCAATTTGACACCGGCCGAATGGTCCAATTTGAGGATGAGCATTCTGCAGCGTAAATTCTGTTCAGCTGGGTATGAGTTCATAGTTTCTCTTTACGGTGAAACCTAAAACCCTTATGCGCAGGAGCCTCTGAGAACCTTTCTTTAGCTGCTGCTAGAACGTCCTTGTCCAACGGAAGAGTGCTGCAAACGGCACGCTGAGCGTTGTTGATATCCAGGATTAGATTGTCATTGTTACCATTGAACTTCGAAGACAACGACGGCCACGATGACTACGATGACTACGGTCAATAATGTCTCGCGAGCGCTCGCGAGGAGTTGCCAAAACGGTTTCGGTGATGGTGGAGGAACAAAGGCCGACCTTCGGCAAGATGGTGGTGCACCGGCTGGTGTACCGTAGATTACAGTGCGATGGCGGTCAGACTGGCGCGTCTACAGTTCTTAGGCTGTAGTGCGATGGCGGTTCGTTCGCTGGTTTGGAGACGGGCTGGTATTGCGGTTGTGAAACCTGATCCGAGGAACAGGCGCTTCCTTCTAACGTAGCCGGTTGACGACGGTAACCCAAGCAACACAGCTTGTATTAAACAAGTTTAAACTACTGGTAAATGACAAAAATAGGCTATAAACTTAGGGGCATAATACTTTATTTCATACTCTAATATGACGCAAAAAGCGCAAAAAGTGAAGCCTTACTCAGAAACAAGGCTAGTTCACGTTTTCGTGATTTTTACCCAAAAACGTGAACTACAGGGTGCGGCAGAAAATGATGCGCAATTTTGTTCTATTTCTTTCGAATCCCATTTCCAACTAGCAAGCAATAATATCAACATTTTAGAATGCAGTTAACTTTATAAAGTCCTTTTGAACAAATGTATTCAATGTGTCGTGTGACACGGCGTTCCATCCTGCTGTAGCACAACGTTTTGGTCCTCGGAGAAGTTGGCCTTCACCCAGGGAAGCACTTGGTCCTTTAAATTTGCGACACTTCGGCATTGATTTTACCTCCAGCATCAATGAAAACAGGCGGCATTTTCAAACCGTTGGTTGCCTCCAAGCCAAACATCATGACACCAGCCCGATGTTTGGTTTGAAATTTGAATTTCACTTTTTCCGGAACGGTCCGTGCGGCTGTTGCCCACAGCATCGATGCTGAAAAGCTTTTCGTCGGAGAACAGGATTATCATTTTTTCCTTCTTCAACAAGGAAAGCAATCTCTTGGAACGAGTCACTCGTAGTTCCTTGACCCGGTCCGTAATCAAGTGGCGTTTCACTCTGGCTCTGGAAGATGCAATTGCATGCAGGTCTTCTTCATTGATTGTTGCGAGCAATTTCTGCACGGACCGATTTAATCACGTTCGGCGTGCGTGCAAAGCGCGGATATAATTTTAAAAACATCTATTTTCTTTTACGAAATACAAAAATTTCAAAAGAATGAATAATTTTTCCGAAGAACTCATTCTTGTAGAACTATTCAATTTTAAATTATTTAACAACTAAATTTCTGCCAAACCTTCTATCATGGCGAATAAAGGGTGTATTCGATAAAAATGGCACACACATATATATACTCATCAAAATTAAACTGATTATCGGATTTTCTTGAAATTTTCAGGGAATGAAGAACTATTAATGAGTTTTGATTTACAACATTTGTTTTATTCAATTTCGTCTCCCCTCTCGAATGCCCGCACCTTCCTTTTCACTCCACCCATCAAATTTTGTACAACCGATTTTCCCAGTGTTTTTGTTGTTTTTACCCAAATTTTCTTCAATTCTAGCTCTGTTTTTATAGTTTTGGGATGTTTGCAAAGTTCCGTTTTCATAATTGCCCAGAATTTTTCAATTGGACGAAGTTCCGGTGAATTCGATGGGTTCATATCCTTTGGCACAAAATTGACTCCGTTGGCTCGGTACCACTCCAATACGTTTCAAGCGTAGTGGCAGGATGCTAGATCAGGCCAAAACAGAGTTGAGCCTTTGTGCTTCTTAATGAATGGCAAGAGACGCTTCTTAAGGCACTCTTCCGTGTAAATCGCACCGTTTATTGTTCCGGAAGTGATGAAGGGAGCACTTATTTCACCACATCCGCAAATCGCCTGCCAGATTAGAAACTTAGTCGCAAATTTCGATAGTTTCTTCTTTCGAACATCCTCCGGAACATCGAACTTCGACTTGGTAACGAAATATTCTTGCCCAGGAAGTTGACGGAAGTCGGCTTTTACGTATGTTTCGTCATCCTTCACGATGCAACCGGATTTGGTGAGCAGCTTCGTGTAAAGTTTCCGGGCGCGGGTTTTCGCAGTGATGTTTTGTTTTTCATTCCGGTTTGGGGCTTTTTGCACTTTGTAAACATGTAACCCAGCACGCTTCATGGTTTTCTGCACAAAACCGACTGACACCTTAGACTTTTTAGCGACATCTCGAATTGACATGTTTGGACGGTTCTTGAATTGTTGTACGACTTTCCTGGCCATTTTACTGTCCATTGGACCACTTTTACGACCACTCCCTTCCTTCCTTTGGACACTCAGACGCTCCTTGAAGGTTCTTATTACACGAGACACAGTTGTATTTGCAATTCCAAGCCTTTTAGCAATCCACCGGTGGGACGCCCCTGGATTTGGTTTGTGAGTGCACAACATTTTCTCACGGACAATTTCTTGTTTCGACGACATGACTGGAACTACTGAATGTATAACTATGAAACTTGGCAGATGTAAATACACTTTTGATTGTTATTTTTGTATTCTCCCCAGCGCGGAAGTAACGATCTTTGATGAAGTTTTTTCAGAAGCAGATAATTTCCCCCCTTGCCTATCCTGCATAGGGTAGTATGACAAAGGGTTATGTGCCTGATCGTATACTACCGTTCAAATGCCCTCCGCTCGTTTTCAAACTTACATCTATTCAATTTCAAAAGCCTGCCGTTCTCTTACGGATCTATCAATACGCTTTCTCTTCATGTCTATTTGTTCTAGCAATAAAATTACTGTCCGCTCCTAGCGCTTTGCATGGAGATGATAAATTATCTGCTTCTGAAAAAACTTCAGCAAAGATGTAAATAATAAACTATGGATAAGATCTACTCAAATTTCTAGGTTTTTTACTCATACGATTCAAAAGTTACAGAAGATTTTCTGTGTGCCATTTTTATCGAATACACCCTTTATGATGCCATTTTGAAGACTGTACTTGAAAATTTAAAAATTCAACACAGTTCAACACGGTAGATGTATTTGTTTTTTTCGCCTATACTGTTTTTGTTACATTCTTTTGCTATACCGTCAAAAAATTTCGAAAACTTTCCATGGAATTTGGATAGATGTTTCTTTCGAACTCAAATTACCCATAGATGTTTCTTTCGAACTGCCGTGAACTTCTCAGTAGGTTTTTGATCAAATAATCTTCGAAATTCTCTCTCAAATTTTTTGAACTCTGTTTTGAAATTTAGCACGTTAACTTAAAATGTTTCATTGTATTTTTCTCAGAATTTTCAAAGAGGTATTTAATAAGAAACCTAAATCGCATTCCATCAAATGGTTGAAAAATATCTAAATTTCGGAAACTGAATACAAATCTCTTAATTTGAAATAACTGTTTTTTTTTTAAATTCAGTTTTATTTTGACTGAAGATACATTCAGTAAGTTTAATAAGAGAAGTAAAATTGCGAACTTTAGAAGTGTTTGCATTTTAATTTTATGTAACTATTAAGAATTCCGTACAATCTGGACAAATGAAAAATATGAAAAAAATGAAAAATTAAAAGATAGGTAGGTACATCTATATACTTCAGAAATTTGGATTTTTCCAGGAAAACATAGACGTGGAACAGATCCAGGTTTTTCCTTTTTTTAAGTTCATTTTGATAGTTATTTTGAAAAAAAAAATCATCGGCACCCGTGACCACGGGTTATTGGGAACACCATACCCCAGGTATTTTCGAACTTTTCGGCGAGGTGCAATTTTAAGCTAATAGCTGATATCAAAACGCTTAATTTCAAAATATCACTTATCATACGAAAACCATAGGGCCAATAATATATTGACTACAAATGTAAGGCTTGCTGCATTTAGAATTGGAACAAACTTTTGCTCATATAGTGGCGCTCCTGGTGGACGGATTTGGAAATTCTTGGCGCCCTTTGTCAGCTTTACGTATGTATTTTTGACATTCCGCAAATCGACTGTACTTTGTAAACAATCAACATGGAAGCCGAAAGAAGGGAAAAAATTGTGCACAGTTATTTGGAAAATCCATTGTGGTCTGCATCTAGGCTAGCTAAACAGCTGAAATTGCCCAGAAATACCGTATGGCGCGTTATCAAACGGTATAAGGAAACATTGACGACGATTCGGTAGCCTCAAGCCAATCGTCGGAGTGGAACTGTCGACCGGAAACTGCGTGGTAAGATTTTGAAGACGATTAAGAGGAATCCCAATCTGTCGGACCGTAATTTGGCCAGAAAATTCGGTGCTGTCCATAGTACCGTGAGGATAACTCGACTCCGGGAAGGAATCAAGTCGTATCGAGCTAGCAAACAGCCAAATTGGACCATAAAACAGAATAGTGTGGCCAAAATCCGTGTTCGGAAGCTATACGACCAGGTGCTGACCAAGTTCGACGGGTGTCTTCTGATGGACGATGAAAGCTATGTCAAGGCTGACTTCGGGCAAATCCCAGGTCAAACATTTTACTTGGCAACGGCTCGGGGGGATGTTCCAGCCAAATTTAAATTTGTTTTTGCCGACCAATTTGCACGAAAATTCATGATTTGGCAGGCATTTGCAGCTGTGGCAAAAAAAACGAAAGTTTTCGTTACAAATAAGACAATGACGTCGGAACTATACCAAAAAGAGTGTCTCCAAAAACGAATTTTGCCGTTCATTCGATCCCACGACCACCCCGTAATGTTTTGGACAGATTTGGCAAGCTGTCATTACAGCAAAGTCGTTCAAAAATGGTATGCAGAGAAAGGGGTCCAGGTTGTTCCGAAAAACCTTAACCCACCCAACCGCCCCCAGTTCCGCCCTATTGAGAAATACTGGGCAATCATGAAATGGAGACTCAAGGTAAAGGGAAAGGTTGTCAAAAACATCAATCAGATGAAGACCTGGTGGAATAAGATAGCTAAAACGATGGACGAAGAAGGTGTGCGCCGCCTAACGAGCCGTGTTACAGGAAAAATTCAAGAATTCCTTCGAAACCGTGACGAATCATTTTATCCGTATTTTTTCTTAAAAGTATGAAGAAAACGCTACATTTGTATAAAAAAAGATCTTGAATTCAATAATAAATAACTGATATACAGGCAATTGTTTTTGTTCCAATTCAATCTGAAGCAAGCTTTGCTTCGGTACTGTTCTTTCGGAACACCAAGAATTTCGATTCCATTCATCTATAGTTGATTATTCCGAAACAATTGAAAGCGACGCTAGTATTCTTCCTCAACCCGAGCAGGAGCGAATAACTTGAGCTGGCCTTGGTTTTTATGAGCTCAGATTAAGAGGTAAAATACCTGAGGATAATGCCATAAAATTGTTCCCACAATGTTATGTGAAAACCAAATTAAGGTAAGACAATACCAAAATAGTACCTCTTAGGTATTCCCAGGAATCCGAAATAACAAGTTTTGGTGTTTGAGAGATGTTTTGCTTGCAATTCTTCGGTATTTTGCTTAGATATTTTACCTCCTAATCTGAGCTCTTTAATACCAAGGCCAGTTATCAAGATCAAAATGAGGTATTCACATGCTATTTTCTCCTGCTCGGGAACTAGCATCTCCATCAATTTCATCGAATAACGATAGTAAGACAAATAAGAGCTTGGTACGCTTGAGGCAAATGGATAGGAGTTTATAGACCAGTATTCAGATGCTAAATATAAAACAACAAGACCTGCATGCCGAAGCAACTGTCGTTCGAGTTTTTTTGCGCAACAAAAACTTAAATATATCTTTGGAAACCTTGCGAGTGGAATTGAATCTTGATATTACAACCAATCTATATAGGTTGCTCCAGGTGTTAATTTCCATTCCCATAAGCTCAGCTGGATGCGAGCTTCTCAGCCATCAGACAGACTTAAAACATGACTGAGAAGTACCATGACGCAGCACGGATTTTCAAATCTGGCAATTTTAATCATTGGGAACGGAGTTGTGAAGGAATTAGTATCAACCGACACAATTGTGAAGATATTTAAAACACGTAATCCAAACCAATCCAAATTTTGATATAAATTTAAAATGTTCATTGACTCAATGTTGTTCTTTGCAGTTTTAATGTTTTTTAGTTTAAAGTTGACTCTATATAGATTCATATGTATTCTCCGCCTCGGATGAAATGATGCGCCTTCAGTGAATCGAGTAAGGTGACTACAGTTACCAGTCCATTCTCTATTTGATTCACAGAGAATAATACGAAGTATATATTTACGACACTTGATTCTCTTAAGGCATCTCGCCTCATCGAGGCGCAGAATAGTGCCTTGTTCAGACATAGAGTTATAACATGTTATAACGGTTGTCAAATAATTTCAACAAGCATTTCGTCATCAAGATATATTTATAACATGTTATAACTGCTCAGTCTGCCTTGTGTTTAGACCTAATTATTCGATTAAACCTGTTCTGATGCATCAATAAAAATAACCTGTCCTTACGCTACTTTCATCGCTCTTTCAAATATTCCTAAAAACGAAAAAAAATCCTTCCGGCAGGCCCCCTCCAGGCCCCCTCCAGACTGATTGTCCAGCTCCGCCTATGAATACGAGAGATACAAATCGCTCCAAACTTGACATGTTTTGCAATACATTTATAATACATTTATAATTCAATCAATTATAAATCATTATACTCTAAGTGCTTTATCTTCGCGTTATTTTATCATCACCTTTGTATGGGTCCCATCTCATTGTTCAATTCCGAGCAATGAGAAAGCGGACTTCCTTGCAAAGGTGGGCGCTATGGAAGGCGATATTTATGATCGACAAATCGCCTTCAACGAATTTTTTACTATTTTTCGTCAACAGTCACTCGTCAGCTGGCAGTATAAATGGAGTAAAGGAGATTTGGGGCGATGGCAACATGCTATCATCCCAAAGGTGTCGAAGAAATCTTGGTTTAGCGGGATGGATGTGGGTCGAGACTTCATTCGTGTTATGTCTCGCCTCATGTCCAATCATTATTCTTTGAACGCTCATTTATACCGGGTAGGGCTGAGCGACAGCAATCTCTGTGAGTGTGGACAAGGCTATCAGGACGCAGATCACGTTATTTGGTCTTGTGCTGAACATCGTGGAGTCAGATCTGAGCTTTATGATTCCCTTCGGGCTCGAGGTAGACAACCCAATGTGCCAATTCGAGATATTTTGGCTGTACGTGATTTGGAGTACATAAAACTCATTTATGTGTTTTTGACTAACATTAGCATTAGATTGTAGTTAGTTTAACCTGTATGTTTAGTATAAGTTTTTTTTATATGTGTATGTGTGTGTGTGTTTTTTTTTCTTTTTCAAGAAATGTTCACCATACTTTAAATTCCCACCCTCGTTCCCATCCGTAATTTGTAATTCCTATTAACCTCGAGACGGCCGCGAGTAATCGGCTCTATCCTCCTAACTTTAGTTTTAAGATAAATGATGTATAAAATTATAAAAATTTGGCTCTGTAAAGTTAATTCGATTGAGCCTGTACAAATACATGATTATTTAAAAAAAAATCATTATAGAAAGATGTTTTGTGAGTTACTTGGGTAGGCCGGCCTTTGTCGAACCGGGGAGGGACTCTCTCCTTGTTGTTCAGGACCTTTACCAGAGGTTACTGTCCTCTTTTCCATTGATGGCCCGAAGCCAGAGGAATCTGGGTCGTTTTTTATTAGGTGTCGGGTTTTATATGGATTTGCGCGCCTTTTCCAGCCCTCGACCGTTAGGCATGGCCGGGATATCTGCCCATTGAGTTTCACTAACACTGTTTGGTGAATTTACCTCAATGCTCAATCACATGATGCGCATTAAAAAAAACATCGCATTTTGTTCTTTGTAACAGAACGGTTACAGCCTTCTCTTATGCTTTTTGCTGTAATTCCCGATTATGTTTCCGTGAGTCATAATCGGTTCAATCACTTCTCCTAATCCTTTTCGATCCAAGAGTACGCCAACCCTCCTTGATGTGGTGGACTATCCTCTAAAGAAGCTAGTTTATTTTTGAAATATTAAATATATATATTTCCCGCAAAAAAAGTTGGAGCAGTCTCCTATACCTACATGAGTGTAAGCAATTCATCAACTCAATTCGATTCTAATCTGAAAAAGTGAAAATGCATTAGGTGCATGTTATTCAGATTTAAATGAATAAATTCAATTGTTCTGCGCAACTCTGTTTGCAAAGATGCTTTGCGTAAATTCATTCAATCAATTTAAAAATTTCAGCACCCCTAATGATAAGAAATCTTCATGCGTTAGATTTCGCTAGTTATAATAAACAATTGAACAAATGCTTAGGAAATAAATAAATAAATAACAGAATGCTCTGTTCACTGAGGAAGTATTGCTGTCGTTTCTGAGGGACACACGAGTTTCATATACCTACATCTCGCTTTTCAGTGTCACTATCTAACAGTAGGCTGCTTCTAGGAGATCCTGTTCCAATTTGCAGCTACCCAAGCACTTCCCCAGTGGTTCGAACAAGCAGTTTGTTCTGTTCAAATCTAGCAGCTGCGAATGTGTATTGAGGGTATATCGTTTTTTCCTCGATAACCTACGGTAAGCCTAGTCATCATCATTGACGTCGTCTACTTCCAGGTTAGCAGCCATCCCATGCAGGAACTCAGCTCGCAGTCGTTTCGCAGCAGTTGTTTCGATCGGTTTAGAATTAATACAGTCGCACATTGTTTTTTTTACTGGCAATAAACAGCGCACGTTGCTGAGAATCCGACCTGTGAACGCGTGTACTTTGTGATGAAACGGTGATAGCTCGAAGAATCGCAGCAAAAACAACACAGTCAGTGATCACAATGTTTTTGGTGTTAGCAGTGGCTTTGCTGGCCGTTGGCATGGCTATTTTCTACTACCAGAAATTCGCCAATCAAGTGTACTATGGCGCGAAGATCGGAGGACCGAAGGGCTATCCGCTAGTCGGAAATGCGTTCCGATTCATCAATAAGTCTCCGCCCGGTAAGAAATGGGAACACTTGCGATCGGGCTTACGTGATGGGGGTGATAATCGGTCGGATGGATGTGCGCGAATTGTCTCGTCGCATGCAAATTAATAAGCTATAGAAAACAATGACTTTGTTTGATTACCGCCGCGAACGATCGTTAGTAACGATTAGCTCATAGATCTGTGTGAATTGGATAGTTTGTGTAGCTCATGCGTGACTTACCGATGGTTCGTTGAGGGGAGAGCTGGTAGACAGTGTTTATTGCAAGTTGTATATTAGGTAGCCAGAGAAGCATTGGAAGAATTTTCAGGCGAAACAAGCAACGAAATTCGAGCGTCATCCAGGCTATAAAAAAATTAAGAATATTTTAGCAAACCGGATTTCATATGTTAGCTGCAAAAAAGTCACGTTTTGCTTCACTTCAGTCACTTTAAACAGAGACGCTAAATAAGTCGGTGGTAGAATTCCTAACAGCTACTTTTGATTTGTAGCTTTTTGTTTACTTGTTGTCAAAATTCAACAAGTAAGTAGTAAGTAGTCAACAAGTAAAAACAGACACAATTAGCGTTCTTTGCGTCGTGTGAAAGTTGAGCAAGTGGAGTAATAACTTGAATAGAATCATAAAAATGAGTAGTTATTTTTTTCATGCACGTATTTGATTGTTGTTATTTTCATGCTGTCGAGGAGGGGCGAGCTACCTTGGTTTCTCCATTAGATTTTTTTTTAAATTTTAATACTTTAGTCACTGCCACCGAAAACGTCTGGTTGAGACACCTCTGTTGACTGTCCTGTATGATTGTTTGGATTTGTTGACAGGTTTGTCTGCCCGTTGGGCGAGCATGTTCAAAGCATTGCACAGTGGAAAAAAGTGCCCGAAACGCGATAGAATTCTATATCTCAGCTCGGAGTGGAACGATTTCTGTAAATGTTACCTTAGCTTGAAGGAAAATTTCCAAGAAATCGAATGGATGTGGTCTCATTGGCTGCGCGGAACTGCTTAGGGGAGCGAATGAGCTCATTTTACCCTGGTCTCCCCTAATATTTCCTTGTTGTTCAAAAATTTCTTTGCTCGGTGTGACTCAAGATCAACAAAATGATACTAGTCCTATGTAAAATTTCCTGGAGAATCGACTAGAGTTAGTTTTGTTCACCGCACGGCTCTGTGAATGAAGATATGGCTGAATTTAGCCTGATTCCCCTAATATTTTCATGTTTTTCACAATTTGTTTTTACTCGGTGTAACTCAAGATCAATAAAATAATGCTAAGGAGTGTATCGAAAACAAGCTATCCACAAACTTTCTTTTAAATTATGTTGAAAACTGATATTTTATTCATACAAAAAATTGATCCTTTATTGTACGAGGTTAAACTTGAACATAATGAAGACCGGATGAAATTTAAGTTGTTCCTTCACGAATTTTCGAACTTTGGATCGAATGCTCTTCATCAAGTTCCGGACAAGTGTTGCATCGCATTTTTTGGACGCTTGAGCCCAAATTTTTTTGAACTCCTGCATGTTCCTAGCTGCTATACCAGTCTTCTTGAAGACCCTCTTCACGATTGCCCAGTAACATTCGATGGGTCGAAGCTGAGGGCAATTTGGTGGATTGATATTTTTCTCAACGAAATCCATACCCTTTTCCGCAAGCCAATTGAGAGTGGTTTTGGCATAGTGAGCCGACGCTAAATCCGGCCAAAACAGTGGAGGTGTACTATGCTTCTTATATTAAGGCAACAATCTCTTCTGGAGACACTCAGATCGATAGATTTCCGCATTTATAGTTCCGGTAGTGTAAAAAATGGTTGACCTCAAACCACAGGAACATATTGCTTGCCATACCAGTACCATTTGACCGAATTTCTCCACTTGAATCGACCTATCCGCATCGCTCACATCCTCCTCAACGACGGCAGTAAAGTATTGTGGACCTGGAAGGATTTTTGAGTACTCCTTTACAATTTCCGGGCCCTTGTTGCTGCTTGCTTCTTCTGTTCTGCACTTTGTTTCGAGATTTTCTGCTTCTTGTAGGTCTTCAGGTGGTTTCGTCTCTTGATACGCTGGATCATTCCGACACTCATTCCTGTTTTTTCTGCCAAATCACGTATTGACATTGATTTGTTCTTCATGATTAGAGATACCACTTTCTGCTCCAGTTTCGGGTTGGAAGAACCGGGTTTTCTGCCTCTTCCTGGTAGCTCATCTAAAGAATAGTGTTCCCCAAACTTATTAATGATAGTTTTAACACTCGCATGATGAATTCCAAACCGCTTCGCCAATTTTCGCATAGTAATACCCTTCTCACTTAGCCATGTGTCCAGAACCTTAATTTTCACTTCCTTTTCAATACGCGACATTTTGAAAACGCAGAATTTGAACCGCACAAACAAGCAAACAAAAGAAAGCTGA
Source organism: Aedes japonicus (assembly GCA_034211315.2). Taxonomy (NCBI): domain Eukaryota; kingdom Metazoa; phylum Arthropoda; class Insecta; order Diptera; family Culicidae; genus Aedes; species Aedes japonicus. The sequence goes on along the minus strand of JASCZW010004562.1, from coordinate 8,550 downwards.
CAGTCAAACGCACGGCATGCAGTGTTCAGAGCATAAAAAACCATCACAAATACATGCGTACAACGCAAATGTATGTGGATAGCTTATATTCGATACACTCCTTATGGAAGTTCCGTGTAAAAACGCAGTTGTCGGCTCATGGCGTGAGGGAGATGCTCACGATGGATGTACCTGCTGAGGAAGCGCACAGGAAGGCTTTTCATGAAAAGGATGAAAAGGCGAAGGCTCTTCTAGTGGCGTACATTGCCTATTCGCATCTGGAATACGTGCGTGAAAAGGAAACTGCAAAAGAAGTGTGGAACTCCCTGGCGAATACGTTAGCGAAGAAGGGTTTTGCAACGCAAAACCTACATTCGAAGATCCCTCGTAATGCTGAAGACGGAAGAAGGAACGCTGTTAAGGGATCATTTCCGTCGATTTGACGAGTTAGTTCGCCAGTTGAAGGGAGCTGGGGCTACTGTCAAGGATTTGGATGCCGTAAGTCAGCTTTCCATTTCGTTGCCATCGTCGTATGATGTTGTTACAACGGCTATGGAGAACCTCGAAGATGACCAGTTGAAGTTGGACACGGTGAAAGCGCGTTTGCTGGCTGAAGAGCAGAAACGATCGGAAAGAGAGGATAGTTCCAAAGTGAATGGTGTTTCGGATGGATGTGGATCAGCGTTTGCAGCAGAGTCGGTGAGAGGAGAGGAGAAAAGTAAGTTCCAAGGGAAATGCTTTGAGTGTGGTAAACAAGGACACAAGAAGTTTGCTTGTCTGAAGATTAAACTCCGACGTGATAAAGCACAAGTAGCGACCATAAAGCACAAGTAGGTGGATAGAGAAGTTCAGTTGGTGCTGAATCAGGAAGGAAGAAAAAGATCTGAAGAAGGAATCGGATATGGAGTGGATCCTTGACTCAGGAGCAAGTCGGCACATGGCGTACAGTGAAGAGTTTTTCCACGATCTCTCGGATTTCGACGATCCGCTGGTGATTGAGAGTGCGAAGGAAGGTGAAAAGCTTGTTGCTACCAAAGAAGGCACTGTGAAAGGAAAGGTCCTCCCGGATAGAAACTGTTCTGCTGTCTTTGTAGCGTTTGCTGAAAGCCGGAGTAAAAGTTAAGTTCAAGCCTGATCGAGCAGTATTGTCCAAGGATAGTGAAACTGTAGCTGTGGCGATGTTACGTGAAACCTGTTCTTTTTGAACATGAAATTGGTGAAACCCGGCTCTGCTATGCTTGCGAAAGGTAATGAAGGTGACTTGGAGTTATGGCACAAACGGTTTGGACACTTGAGCTACAAGAATGTACGACGGCTGAAACAGTGCGAAATGGTTGAAGGACTTGGTGAAGTTATTTTGCGAGTTGTGTGCGGAAAGCAAGATGGTTCGATTGCAGCTCAACAAGAGTCGACCGAGAACAACGAGACCATTGCGTCCATACAGACGTCTGTGGCTACATTACACCGAGGATGGCAGATGGGTATCAGTACTTCGTGTCGTTTATCGATGACTATACTCATTTTGCTGTGGTCTACCTAAAAACCAGTTGTTGGAAAGCTGAGGGTGTTTGGATGTCCGGCCTTTGCATGGATTCCAAAACAAAAGAGAAGAAAGTTGGATGCTACTGGTCTTCGTAGTGTAATGCTGGGCTACTCACCGACTGGATATCGTTTGTGGAATCTGAAAACAACGAAAATGTTCGTGGCACGTGATGTAAAATTCGACGAGAAAAGCTTTTCATTCAAGGCTCAGAGATCTCATCGGAGAAAGAAGTTGCTTTGAAGATGATGGTTCCAGAAGTTACTCCATTTTTGAACCAGTCAATACGGAAGGCGAGCAGTAATGAAATGAACCTGAAGACGAACCTGAACCTGAAAATGAAGGCGATAATCCAGTACTGTCCGATGATGAATTTGAAGTTGATGACGATGACGATGACGTTGACACTACTGTTGAAGACGGATCATCAGCGCTCCCGTCAGATTGGGAGCGCAAGATCCCAGGTTGGTTCGCTGATTTTATTGCCCCCTATAGAGCCCTTTCTGCTGCTGATGAGTCCCAACAGGTTCCAACATGCTATGATGAGGTTGACGGTCATCCACACGAGACGGAATGGAGGCAAGCAATAGCTGACGAGCTAGCATCCTTGAAGAAAAACCAAACGTGGACGGTGGTAAGGTGCCCTGATGCGGTGAAGCCTGTGCCGTGCCAAGTAAATGGGTGTTCACCTTGAAGACTGATGTTGATGGGAATCCTGTGCGCTACAAGGCCCGCCTGGTTGCTAAAGGATACATGCAAAAGAAGCACGTAGATTATGAAGAAACGTTTGCTCCGGTGGCAAAACTTTCAACTATACGGACGATTCTGGCAGTTGCCACGAACCGAGATCTGAAGATTCACCAGATGGACGTGACCAAGGCGTGTCTCAATGGAGTTCTTAAAGAAAAGGTGTACATGCGGGTTCCAGAGGGGGTAAAACCAGTCAGCCGAATGAAGTTTGCTTGTTAAAGAAGTCCCTATACGGTCTCAAACAGTCACCTCGTTGCTGGAACGGTCGCTTTAATGAAGTTTTAGTAAGCATAGGATTTGTTCGTTCTCGTCACGACTACTGCCTATAAGTTCGAGGACAAGGAAACCAAATTGCATACATCATTATTTACGTTGACGACTTACTCGTAGTTGCTGGCGATTTGCGGACGATCGTGCTGATTAAGGAACGGCTGAAGCGAGAATTTGACATGACAGACTTGAACGAACTGCATCACTTTCTGGGCATCAAGATAGAACGTGACAAGGAAGGTACTATGTATCTGTCTCAAGAAACGCTAATCCGAAAAGTTCTTGTACGTTTCGGAATGGATGGATGAAAACCTGTCAACACACCTGTCAACAAACAAAGTTGTAGCTTCGAATGAATACTGGAGTATGCAGCTTTCCATATCGCGAACTGGTTGGCAGTCTAATGTTCTTGATGCTGGGATCAAGACCAAACCTGTGCTACTTTGTGGGCTATCTGGCAAGATTCCAAGATGCTGCAGGAGATGAACACTGGAAGCATGCAAAGCGGATCCTGCGCTATCTTCAAGCAACTAAGAATCTCAAGCTGATCTTCAAGAGGAACCCGCATGAACAACCAGTCACAGTATTCGTTGATGCAGACTATGCAAGCGACGAGGTAGATCATATAATGCGTTTCAGGATACCTGGTTAAGGTGTTTGGCTGTACTGTCGTGTGGTCATCCAAGAAGCGTACGGTAGCAATGTCATCCACGGAAGCTGAGTACATCGCGATGAGCTCTTCTGTTAACGAGGCGATCTGGCTCACTGGACTACTATCGGATTTGCGTGAACCAAATCTGTATCCTATACCAATCTACGAGGATAATCAAGGCGCTATAGCTATGGCAGAGAAGGAGGAGACTAAGCGTGTCAAGCATATTGATGTCAAGTTTCACTTCATCCGAGAAGCTGTTGCAAACGGAAAAGTTATGCTTGTCTACGTACCCATCCAGAAGCAAGAAGCGGACATTCTAACCAAATCTCTTCGGGCCCCGGTTTTATCGATGTTACGAAAAAAGATTGGATTGGAGACCATCAACTGAGAGGGGGGTGAAGAGTTGAATCGAAGGAGCAGTTGATTTGGTTGCTACCGTAGATACCTAAGAGTTGTTTACTTGCTCTAAACTACTGTAAAACTCTCACATTATTTAACAACACTTCATCCTGAACACACGTCAATCTCTAGAGTTTCGTTCACCGCACAGCTCTGTGAACGAAGAAATGGTCGATTTCCCTAATATGTTTGTGTTATTCAGTTGAGTTCAGTTCATTCGGTGCATTTATCCATTGCCAACTGCAAGGAAAACTAACCTTACTTTTTGCGGTAAAAGTCAAAGAGATAACAAGGAAAGGTACTACCGGTAACTGTCAAAATGCGAGTAAAAGGGACGGAGAGAATCAGGATGAATGCAAAGAAGTTCATTGCATTCATTCGTGCCGTCAACTGTAAGCACCTCAACAGTATAGTCACTAGATTCATAGTCTGGCGGATACAACGACGGGAGCCAATTTGAACTGTCAGTTGGCGGAGCCAATCGAGCATATCTCGAGTAATTTATGTTAAGGGCCTAAAAGCCATTTGTAAACAATGACTTTAGACGTTGATTTCTCACGAATTACGAGAATCCCACCATTGCCTGCTACTCCATATGGTAGAACTAACATTCTTCTACCAAAAGCTGCTTTCATTTCACGAGGGTGATTTAAGATTCAAGAGAAATCGATATTTAAATTCATTGTTTACAAATGGAATTTAGGCCCTTAACATGAATTTCTTGAGACATGCTCGATTAGCTCTGCCAAGTGACAGTTCCAATTGGCTCCCGTTATTGTATCCGCCAGACTATGAATCTAGTGACTATACTCAACAGTATAAAGTAGGCAGGAGACAGCATTTTCACGAATTCATTAGATGACGTTTGAGCGGTGCCATGTTTGAATGTCAATCTCTTCGTTCTAAGAGCCATGTGGTGAACGAAACCAACACCAATCGATTGTCACCAGAAAATTTTACATAGGACTAGTTACTTTGTTGCTCTTGAGTTACAGCGGCCAAAAAATATCTGTATTACAAAACATATATTAGGGGAATCAGGGTAAAATGTGTCATATCTTCATTCACAGAGTGGTGATACTAACTCCAATCAAGTCTCCAGGAAATTTACATGGGACTAACCTTATTTTTTGCTTTAGAAAAACACCGAAAACAGAAATTTCTGAAATATTTTTTTTAATGGGAATCAGGTTTAATCAGCCATATTTTCATTCAAAGAGCCGTGCGGTTAATGAAACCAACTCCAATCGATTTTTCAGGCATTTACATAGGACTAGTCTTATTTTGTTGATCTTGAGTCAAACCGTAACCGAATTGAACAAAGCAATCTCTGAATAATCCATAAATATTAGGGGAATCGGGGTAAAATCAACCACATCTTTGTTCACAGCGCTGTGCGGTAAACGAAACCAATTTCAATCGATTCCTCAGCAAGTATTACAAAGGACTAGCCCTAATTTGTTGATTTTGCGTAGCTCCAACCAAAGAAATTTATGATAAACACAAAACTTTTAGTGGAATCAGGGTAAAATCAGCCATATCTACGTTCACAGAGCTGGGTGGCAAATGAAATTAAATTCAATCGATTTCCCAGAAAATTTTACAAAGAACTAGCATTATTTTATTGATCTTGAGTCACACCGAGCAAAGAAAATGGTGAAAAACATGAAAATATTAGGGAATCAGGGTAAAATCAGCCATATCTTCATTCACAGAGCCGTGCGGTGAATAAAACTAACTCTAGTCGATTCTCCTGGAAACTTTACACAGGAATAGCATCATTTTGTTGATCTTGAGTCACACCGAGCAAAGAAATTTCTGAACAACAAGGACATATTAGGGGAGCCAGGGTAAAATGAGCTAATTTTCTCCCCAGGCAGTTCCGTGCGGCCAATGAGACATACGTCCATTCAATTTCTTGGAAATTTTCCTTCAAGCAAAGGTAACATTTACAGAAATCGATTTACTGCGAGCTGAGATAAAGAATTCTTTCGCGTTTCGAGCACTTTTTTCCACTGTGCGGCACTGTAATTTTGTGCGTGAAGTTGGAATTTAGTCCAAAATACATCTTGAAAGCAGTTTTATCAACAATCAATATGCAACTAGCGATTTGAAATTGGTTCACTGTTGTAGAACCCCTTGGTCCGAATTACACCTTGAAGCCAGCACCTTGTTATACATATTTGCGCCTTTGTTTTGATTTGCTGTGTTATTTTGACAGAGTATTTGAGAGTGTGTTCATGTGAGTTCATTATAAGGGGTGCATTATTGAGCTTGGGACCGAGCTTGGGACGATGTTCTAGTACTGACTGAGCCGAGAAAAAAATCGTTTTTGTATGGGACCTACTGGTCTTATAGTTAGTCTATAGTTTTATGGCATAGTCATGATGGTTCATTGCAAATTATTTGAGTTAGTTATTATAACATCATAATAACCATATTAGAGCATCTTCTTACTAAAATGTCATTTGGCTCCAGAAATTTTAGAAAAATTGACGTTTCATTTGGACCGTCAAAATCAATCAACTGCTGATGGTGATTCTTATTGCATGCTATAGTTCCGAAAAATATGTTTGATTTTTTCTTGTAGTTAGACCAATTCTGTAACCGTTTCCTGAGAAGATCTTCTTTTTAATCGATATGAAAAATTTATAAAAAGTCATAGGAATTCATAAACAATTTCATCATACTCATAACAAACATTACTGTCAACTTCGATTTGTGTTTACATCTGCTAGTTTGACACTTGTTGGCTTGAATTGTTGTGTTCATGCGTTTCTGCATTTAGTATCACTTTTTAATAACATGATTATAACCTTTTGGTTATTGTGATGTCATAAACTAACTAGATTAGACATCGTCATGTCAAAAGCGTGTTATGCTGTGCATCTTTAAAACCACTTATGCGACCTCAAAGATGTTTTAAAAAGATCTGTTAATTGAGCGGTTTGGTCATATTTCAGTCTTAAATTAAGTCACTAGTTCTAGAAAAACACATGGATGACTTACGAAAGATAAATGTTTGCGATAACATCCTCTCAGCTGGCATATGACAAAAGAAGTTTTTCATGTCATTCTTAATACTCCTGTAAAACATAATTTCTAGATAACTGACCAAAAGATGTTTTTGGTGTTACTTGAGCAGTTCTACTCACCGTGTATCTAACATTGCTGCACTCGTTAATTTCACCTTTCACTGATCTTTTTCAGAGTTCTTCCTTACCATCGAGAGAACGGTTCGTGAGGCGGGAAAATGCTTCCGTCTATGGCTGGGCCCGGAACTGCTGATCGTCGTAACGGACGCTAAGGTCGCCGAGGTAATTAACAACTTGGGGTTGTCTGTTTTTTTCTCTACTTGTATGAATAGAGTATCTCGACTGAGAGTAGTTTGACCACGCCGCCGACACTTACCGTTGTGCAATACTGAGCAATTAGTCGAACGTTTATTGTACAGAGTGGTTAGATCATTTGCCTATATGGAACTTGGAATGACCCTTCTAGTAGACAGTTTACTGACGAGACGCGAAGGTTTATTTACGTTTGCCTGTGCGAAAGTGATATCAACATTAATAACAGCAATGTATACAGTAATATTATGAATCGCTGGGTATTGTTGTGACTTTGACAGTGACAGTGACACAGAGACACAGAAAGATTACATTGCGTTGCTTATTTGCCATTGAAGCACGTGCTGGATTCCGAAGTTCATTGATGATAAGAGACCAACGAGTGGAGTGCCTTTTCGTCAGCTGTAAGCCGTTCGATTATTCCACTAATACATAATGATAACATTGTTGCGAATTGATGGTCTTGAAATCATTATCGCCCTAGATTGTTATTACTCTACACACTTAAAAATTATGAATTTTACACGAGACGTAATTGATGTTTGTAAAAACTCGGGGAACGTAAAGAAGATATGGCATTATAGTTCGATCTTAGTGGGCCGTTTTAGGCTTCAATCCAACTTCTATGAAGCACTAGATGTAATACATACTGCCCTATATGTGCATTAGGGGGCCAGCCAAAACCGACTTTTCGAATTTCAAAAAAGAGTAGTGTCCCCTTGCCAATCGGACTTTGTTGTTAACAATGATCTACGTGGACACAGGAGATGTGTAAAGACTATTGTCTTTACTATTCCATTCAAATTCTCAATTATTTTTCGAAGGACCACTCTAAAGCAATAAAAGTGAGAAAACCCTAATGAAATATCATGAATCTAGTATAAACAATGGCCAATGGATGAAAATGGTGTTAAAATAATATTACCTTCAATATCCCATTCCAATTATGATTTTTTTGTATTTTTTTTAAATTTCCGACAAAAGGACCACCCTTGGCGCACGCCCATTAAGTACGTCAAGCAAAAGTTACTTTTTTTATAACGCCCCCCCCCTCTTGTCACGTTTTTTTGTATGGAGCTTCGAATTTTTTTGTATGTGGATTGTCCACATTTTCCCAAGCCCACCCCTCCCTCCTTACTACATAATTAATGGACCTTCCCTTATGGAAAATAACGTTTGCATTAAAAAATGGACTTTTTTCGGATGGTGATAAAAAAAACCTAAGACAGACAATTGATTTTGATAAATTTTCCATGGAACGTAATTGTTGTAGCTTAGTTGCAAAAAACTTCTACGCCCTTCGCGAATGGCCTTCCGGCAGTTAACCGGAGAATTCTATGCCATGGCGGACGCAGAGAAAACATGCCATGTTATTGAGTTCTTTCTTAGTTTTATCTATCAATTCCTCCTCAGTTTACGCGACAAAATTGTTGGAGTAGATTCAGTGTTGGAAAAATCATTTTTCAAAAAACGTTCACTCTTTACTTAGTGCAATGATATATCACCGAGGAACTTCGCACTCGAAGTTCGCGAGCAGGCAATCTAAAGTTCATGAAAGCGCAAAGTGAGAACGTTTCCAGTTCTCATCACTGAAAAATCTTTTGTTCCTC
>JASCZW010004561.1:0-56371 GCA_034211315.2 Aedes japonicus | reverse complement strand
GTCTCGGTAACAAATTAATATGGTCACCGGATCCCGGGTTGTTCAAGTTCCAGAGCTATTTACATGTACGACTTTGCGATGAGATTTCTCAGTACAAGATGACGTTGTCAAACTTTTTTTCCGGTAAACACAATGAAAAACATAACGTTTCCCGAGCGAATGAAAAGGTCGATCCACAGGAATCGGCATGCAAGATTGTTCCGAGATATGGCCATATTCCGTGAAACAGGTTCTGATGAAGGGTCCTGGATGCGGTCGGTTCTTTATTTTACTCAAACATGCTATGTCACAGCTTTGTTTTGCGTCTCCAAAGCTTATTATAAACGAAAATGGATCTTTGGCAATATTGGCCCTCCTCCTGGAAACCACCTGGAACGACTCCCGGTGCTAAACATGGTTTCGATGGACTTGGGAAGGCCATTGGCTACTATTAGCCATTCCTGGATCGCTGGAACAGCCCTCGGAGAACCTGTAACAGGAGTCAATAACGATTTGCTCAAACTGTGAACTATAAGATTCACTACTAGCCTGAGACCAGCTTCCTGGTAGCTTCAGGGATCAATTGCTTTAGCTTTGGTTCGGATATGCAAGAAATAATTTGATGAAGCATAGGAAGAGTGGTTTTATTAGTAGCGAAGTGGGGTCCGTCCGTCGCATCAAGAACGGCTTCAATCCGCCTTGAGATGGAGCTGTAGAGGTTTTGATCACGTCTACAGGTGTTTTATACCACCTCGTCGATCAAAGTTTTCTCCAGTTTCTTCAAAGACGAAGGTGGTGGGGAATACATTCGCGCACCCTTGGCTTCCAATGTTGGCCAACTGGTTCAATAATATTAATGTCCGGTGACTGAGCAGGCCACTCTGGGTGATCGAAATCACTTGCGTGATCCTCATACCACTTCTTGATGGACTTCGCTGTGTGGATGGGAGCGTTGTCATCCTGGACGGCGCCGTTCCCTTCTCGTAGACAAATAGGGTAACGCATATATTTTGGACTTGTATATATTATAACCACTTTCAAATGGAAAACATTCTAAGCGCATCCGATGTGTAACAACACCTGTGTTGAACTCTATCTAGCTACAATCTAGGTATTAAATAAAACTATTACAAATTGAGATGCAGTTCCTCATATTTTCAGGGACGATAGGGGATGATATTTGAGGAAAAAATTGTTCTACGCAGATCTTCAGATATTTTACGGAGTTGTTGAAAATCATTACTTTTCTATCAGTGTACGGGAACGAATATATTCTGGTCATGTATGTATTTAGTTCACTTTGCTGTAAAATACATTATATACGCTGTTCGGTTCCTTAGTGCCAATATATTCAGGGGCGATAGGGGATGATATTTGAAGAAAAAGAAATGTTATACGCATATAAAGAAAGATCATAGATTACGGAGTTATTGAACTTTTATTTTTTTGGTACATGGCAGTCTTAAATTGGCTGTAACTCAAAATTATGTTATTTAGCAAGATTCTATTTGGACTGCCGATGCCAAACTATTGGCGTAACCGTAGCAGAGATGACTATCTGCTAACTCTTCTGGAAGCCGTGTGGTACTGATTTTAAAACATTTGAGCTATTACATTCTTCTCCTTGGACACCAACCAGCGCGGTAATCAAGTGTGCTGTGCGTCCTGCTGCAGGTTGGGTTGAATGCAGGCACAACAAACAATTTTGAAACTCGACAATTTTTTATCTCTTGAACGTCTATGAAGGTTGTTTGAGTTCCCAGCACTTTCGGCAATAGATGTCAAGACAATTCCTTGCGTAACTTTTCAAAAGGTCCTATGTAACAAATGTAAACAAATTGAATTAATTAATGCACACTATTGCTATTGCACTTATCAAAATTATGTTAAAACACGCATTTTGATATGTTTTCATAATATTAAGAAAATTGAAAATCAACAAAACGTCCGATGTCTGATTTCGCAATAGCGATGCTCTACTGTTTGATAAGACGATCAGTTTACCTGTCGCGCTAAAAGTCTGAAGTGTCAGAAACAAACATAACAAAACAAATCCGTACTTCGGTCGTTCGATTGGATAAAGTACAAAATACCGTTCCAACAATGTCGGAAGGAATTAATAATTCTGCGTTCGATTTGCTCCTCGGTAAGTGCATTAGTTCCTTAAAATAAGGTTATATAAATCAAAATATATCTTGAATATTGGTCGTTTCTTGCAGCCGCAGCCACAACAATATGTTCATCACATCCGGTACAATCATCAGCAGCACAATTTGAGGAAGTTGCTGTATGTGGTGGCCAGCCAAGTTGCATTGTCGCCAGTTATGGTTCAGATCCTTTGCGGGATCCTCTACAAGAAGACAGCATCAAGGAAGTGTATGTAGAAACTATCCCGGTAACGGTAAGCATTGGAAACATAAACGACCCGCTCTGCGATGACGAGGAAATTGTTGAATGTTCGGAAGCGGTCTTTGGATACAACCAAAACAGAGTGGAGAGATATGTTTGTTTTCGAATATTTATAGATGGTATGCTCTAAATATATGTTTTAATATCAACTTTTTTTCTGTGAACTTTCACTATCACACATTTCATTATGACCCAGTGCAGTAGTTCTTTACAGTCGAATTTATGGGTAAATGCCAGAAACTTATTATTTTAACAATCATGTATTTGCGGCTGTGGCACTGCCTACCAAGACGTTAACCACATTGTGTGGCAATGCCCTAATTACGAATTTGCCAGACCTGATCTACGGAAGGCACGTAGAAAGAATAGGATTGTTTTCACCGGGAAGCAAATGCGTGTGTGAAAGGCTTTGTGCACAAATTACGTAACGCAAAAAATCGGAATTTTGGACCTCTCCCCCCTATGTAACAATAAGTAACGCGAAACCAGACTCCCCCCCCCTTTAATTACGTAACGCTCACGGACCCCCACTCCCCCTATTTCTCAATTGTGATAAAATCATCACAAAAACTGTTATTGTTGTTGTTTTTATGTTTATTTCTGATGTACCTGAAATAAGTAAAGATTGCAAACATCATTCAATTAATTTTATTTAAGTATCTTAAAGCTTCTATGAAGATTACGAAAAACATTGCACTCATTGTACTGTATTTATTCAGATTGATGGATGTTCTAAAGAATGTTACAAATATAAGGGCAACAAGTTTATTCAAATGTCTTTAAATTATTTAAAGTATCACAAAAAAGTGTTATTAATATTACTTAAATCAACAGTATTTTATGCGATGCATAGTATTGACCTATTATATTAATTAATCTAGATTATATTAATTAATCTAATTATTATTAATTATATTTATATAGGTACTATTCAGAGTTTTCCTTTTCATCCGGGCAGTGCATGATAAAGGCGCGCAATGTACGACTAATTCATGACGGCAGAAACATAGAACAACATGCGCAGCAACAAGTTCATTTGATGTAGGCTACATGCAGAGAAATATTGGGTGATTGAACGCAATGATTAGAATCAAAATTCCATGTGCACTAAATCAAACCACATATTGTTTTAGTTCAATGCCATCATATATTTGAAACAATAAAATTTTGTATCGAATCCAATATTGTTAGTCAATTAATATTTCTAACAGAAATCATTATTGATGCAACAAAATAATTTGATAGAATCAACAATCATCAAAAAATTCAACAAAATTTCTTATTATTTCAATGGTTCTAACATAAAAAATATTTTTTTTTTCAATTCAACCGGTTTGGTCAAATCAGTGCAAAGGTGCATTGTTTCAAAAAAGCTCATTTTTTTATTCAACAATAAATACTTTTTGTTTTCATTAGAAACCTCCTTTGCAGTGCTTTTAGAAACAAAACAAAATTGTTGTTGGTTCAAAAATTAAATCGGTGTTGTTTGAATAAATAAATATTATGGGTAAGTCAATGTGAGTCAACAATAAAATTTGTTGAATCTATACAGAACAATATATTTCTCAGCGTATAGATGTACGATTTATAAAAAATTAAGTCAATTAGTGATGCAAATCGCCATAAGATACCTTTCGTTTAGTAGATCACATATAAATAGCACACTGAAAATTAATTTTCGTTTATATAACGATCGAAGGTAGGAATAACAAATCTATTTGTTGTTTTCCGCGACGAAACTAATTTTACTTTCTACGAAGCTTCCTTCGTATCAAAAGCCACACGCGCAACTGTAAAAATCACAAAGCATTTGTTGACACAAAAAGAACATTCGTTCATTCTATGAAAACAATACAAATAGCTACGAGTAGTTTGTTACCAATAAAAAAGAAACGGCTCTTGTGTGGTTGCATGGACTGCTGACAATTTTACTTTATCGGCTCAAAATATGTTTAAAAAAAGGCAACCACGAGGACTTACTCTGCTCATCACGAAATTATTTTTGTGCATTGTACAAAAAAGGTATAATATAGCATAGCGTTTTGTTAGAAGACAAGCAAGATGAATGTTTCATATAATTTACGAGACATTTGCTCTATGTGCATAATCCATGTTTACGAAACGAGCGAAAGCTTATTCACGAAAATTAATTTTCAGTGTACGTCTCCATTTATTGAAGCTTTAGAATTTTGTAGGAAATCAAGAAAATTTAAGATGCACCACTTGGCCATATATGTGTTTCTATTATGGCAACTCCCATAAGAAACACATACGATTGGCCATGAAAGGAACCAAAATTTAAAACTATGGCGATAATTGGTGCAGTGTACCAGTTATGGCAAACGTCATTAATAATACAAAAACAAAGTTTTGGCTCAGTTTTGAAAATCTTCAAAATATAGATTGCAACCTTTCATTTGACGTATTGAAAGTGGAGTTTTCCCAGAATGTTCAAACATAGATCTCAACTAGTATAAATTAACCCTTTTCTTCTTGATGTACAAGGAGATGTTCGCTCATCACCATGAGTGGACAGTAATGTTTGCTAGAATGAAAAATATGAAGAGAATGTGTTGAAAGTCCCGTCAGTGTACGGTAGGTTGGAAATAGCATAGAAGTATTGAAAATTGAGCGAACGGGCATGGGTAAACTAGTACTCGAACCAAGGACGTTACTATTGCTTAACATCCCACTGCGGGGTAGGTCAAGGCACGGATGAATCCGCCATCTCAACAGGCTTTTCTATAAATCCTAGAGGGTTTGAGCTGTTTAGTGGAATACTTGTAACTATAAATTAGAAGAAAAATCAGTAATCTCCATTTAATTCCAACTACCTTTGCTTATCTTCGACAGATACGCGTATTACGTCTACAATGTGCAGACTTCTTCAGTGTCTCGTACTAATACCCAGTCGAGTTATTAGTACGAGACACTGAAGAAGTCTGCACATTGTAGACGAAATACGCGTATCTGTCGAAGATAAGCAAAGGTAGTTGGAATTAAATGGAGATTACTAATTTTTCTTCTAATTTATAGTTAGGCTTTTCTACTTGATACTTGCTACTTTGCTTGGCACACAGAAAATTTAATTGATGCAAATTGGTTATTCACTTTTAATTTTTTTTTTAAATTGGTTATTTTGTTACGTAACGATTTTAAAAACCTCCCCTCCCCCATATGTCACAATAAGTAACGGTTACTCAACCCCCCTTTCCCCCCCCCCTTCATGCGTTACGTAATTTGTGCACAAAGCCAAAGCGTAAGCAATCTCTTTTACTATGTGTTATGTTCTAATTTCCTAATAGAATCATAATAAAAATTGAAATGACCTATGTAGCTATCATTGGAATAAAATGTCCTATGTGGCACGACCAATGTACAGTTCGGTTAAGCAAAATGTCCTATCTAACATTTTTGATGTTTTCGTTGTTATTTCAACATAAAATGCTACAAAAACCATTACTGTAGCAAATTCAACAACAATGCTTGCCCTCAAAAGCAATTGAATGGGTAAAACTTGATCCAAGTTGAAACATTTTCAAAAAATATTTTCATATTCTTCAACCTCGTTTTCCTCGGGATAAGCAAATTGTTAGATAGGTCCTTTTGAAAAGTTACGCGAGAATTGTCAATTTTTCAAACAGTTGTCAGGACGTGGCCAAGTGCGCACAGAGAAGCGGGTCTACGACACTTCACATTTTTGGCAAAATGTTGTGTAGAAGTGGATAAGCTTACTGCGGTGACTCCCCCACTCTTTGTGAAAATGTTCTATGCTATGCTATGTTAATTCACTATGTTGAGAGCAAGAGATACACTTCATAGAAAAAAACGTTAATATTCTGAAAACAGAAAGAAGAATTTTGAAAATTATGTTAAATTGAGTATTTGTCATTAGATAAATTTAATTGTCTACAATTTTGTCTCGCCGCTAACAATTAGCAGAATATTTTACCGTAATCACTACTTATGATCAACCAAACCGATAGATTTTAAATCTTCTAACCGTTTGGATATTTCTCAGTCGCTCATCCAATCCCAATCCATAAAGAGCAGTGCTCGGCGAAAACCGATTGCACACACATTGGGACCGTTTATAGTTTATAATTAAAAGAAACGAACGAACCGAAGAAGTAGAAGAAGAATAAGAGGAAGAAGGAAACATGCGACGGCGGGTGGGTGAAAAGGGTGGCGCACACGGAAGATCAGCGGTGCGTCGAGCGAGACGATCCGCCAGTGATCCAAACCGAAACTCCAAAAGCGTTTATTGCTATCAACTCGCACATTCTATGCCTCGATACATGCACAGCACAAACCCCAGAAAGTGTGGCCCCGCCGGCGCTGCTGCTGCTCACCCAATTTTTCTGTGTCCCAAATCGCGAAGATATTATTTTTATTTTCTTGTTTTTCGTTTTTGCACTCATTTGCCACAACTGCCAACCGACGACCATCCGCCTTCGACACCGTGACTCTCTTCCTCTTCTACACACACACACGTATTGGCTTGTCGAAAAAATGAAAACGAAAAAAAGAAGAAAATATTTGGGGAAAAGAAGAACCCCACATCGTCAAAGCTCCGAAGCAGAAGCAGCAACATCCAAGAAAGAACCCGTGTGGGTCGCCCAGCCTGGTCGTTGTCGTTGTGGCCGCCGCCGTCGACGCCGTCGACGTTGTTGTTGTTGTTGTCCAAAATATATACAACAAGCCTCAGCAAGGTCGAAATTTTTCAATAAGACCAGATTTCAACCGACTGCAACATTCCACTCTAACGGCGGTTCTCGGTCGATGCAGTTCTTTCGCGGATCTTGTATGCGCGATCATCGCGATCGAGGCAGCGGCAGCAGCAGCAGCAGCAAGTGCATTTAAAAGGACTGTGCAGATTGGGATCGAGCCTCAGTAGCCGACGTTCGAAGATCAGGTTCTGATCGGAGTGCAGTGGTGTGGACTTACTTATTATCGTGAAAAATCTGGGATGAAGTTAAGCAGTGCAGTTAAGTGTGAATGTGTGATAAGTCGAAGGAGGCAGTGAAATTTGGACACGCAAAGAATGGGGGGGAATTACATTAGCATACTATTTGCATTACGAATATTGGCTGACGCCTGGAATTTACTGTGTGTCCGTTTGATCCGGACTGTGAAGAACTGTGCGGAGAAATCACGGATCGAGTTCGGCTATCGAGCGGTGTGTCAGTTTTTCGACCGGTGCAGCCGGTGAGGTGAGGTGGGCGCGCAAAAGTGTGTTTCAGTGTCGCGCGCGTGCACACATGTGGTCAGTGCGACGCGTTTTATGCGGGCAGAATTAGACTGGTTCGAGGAGTGGAATAAACTGAAAAACTTTTACTGTGGTTAGGTGGTGGATTAGAATGGTGGTGAAGGAGGTTCGTAACATACGGGCAAATTCTGATTCCGGTGATTTCGGATTAACAATTTGGTGATATTGGTGGTTTTGGATTAACAAATATTTAACAACGGGATGAGTAACTTTGATGCTTGGTGGCGGTTCCAATCAAATTACATTATTTTAAAAGATAAACTATTTGTGTAGTGATTATGCTTTCGAAAAGAGGTATCAAAAAGGTAAACTATTGTTCAATTTTATGTTTTATTCGTGGTGGTTTATAATCTATTTAGCTAGAAATTTTGACTTTATATTAAGTTTTGTCAAGTAATTCATTGACACATTGATTACATACACTATCAGAGAATCTGCAACTTTATCGAAAAGTCGAGCACTCGACACTGAAGAAGTCTGTAAGTAGCAGACGAAATAGGTCTATCTGTCAAAAGATAAGCTCATAGTGGAATTAAAAGGAATTTGCTCGAGATTACTAGCGAAAATTTAAAAAAGTGTTTCAACGTTTAATTTTTTATTTTTTAAAAAGTGATCAAATGAAGTGTTAAATTTTAAATTATCCTAGTTTCCCAATCAACTTTATCGATTTTGAAATTTGGTTCAGCCTCATAAGGACGTACTGGATCAAGTCCCTATCACTTCAAAGTTTTTCTGAGAACAAACCACAAATACTACTAGGACTTCAGACGTGAAATTTTTAAGAATTGTTTGCTCCATTGGAGCATCCATTGGTTAGCAATTTGAGCGTTATTTGTGATTTTTAGTCTCAAAACACGAGAAGTGATGATTAACTGATGATCAAATGAAAACAGTGCTCCTTCTAGTTTCATCTTAACGGAGGCTCCATATTAATGAAGAGCTATTGAAGTGGTTGAGTTATTTCCTTTTATTTCCGGCTTAAATTATAACGAAGATAAAAGAAAATTACTCAACTTATTTCGAGTTTGAGCATGAGTGGTCAAAATATCATTTCGTGATTGATTGAAGTCTGCTGAAATTGAACAAAGTACCAACAGTATCTCACTTGAGAGTAGTGAATCATTCTCAATGTGCATCTTGTGGTGTCCTGGAGGTATATCTTAAGATTGCATGTTGATAGACAATAGTGAGTGAAATTGTTAATTCGTTTTCATATTATGTTTTTTTCGAAGATATCTAAATATAAGTACCGATTTAATATACATATGCTTTCTCGCCAAGCAAAGCCTCTCACGCAATCCCATCGACTTTCCAACTCCAGATGTCTATGAAGGTAGCATGAGTTCTTGGCATCTTCTTAAGTAGACATCTAATCAACACTTTCCTCCCATCCCTTGCTGATCATAAGAACCTGACCAGGTGCTGTGCAAAGGCAACTCTTCGGCCGCTTTCATCAACAGCCGCTTCTCTACAACAGCCAATCCTGGATAGTGTATGGCTGGAAATTCTATGCTATGCTATCTTAATATGAATACCGATTTAAACCAACAATTAGGATGCTAATAGGGCCACTTACATTGAGATGAAAGACTTTTTTCTTTAATTCTTGCGATCTGATTTGATTGAATTTAAACAATTAAAAAAAAAGCTGACGCCAGGTTATTCTGTAAGTGAACTGACTCAGAACGTGAAAAAAAGTGTACGTGTAAAACAAGGATATAGGGTGTCCCAAAAAGTATAAGCAAGTTTTCTACACGATGCTGCATGAAATGACGGATTTCGTAAAACAGCTAATTTTTAATGTGTGTCTGTGTTTACATTCTGAAATTCATGTTTATGTGTCGAAATCGAATTATAGCAACGGAATCATCCAAAAACGAGGAATTTTTCCCAAAACGCGTAAGCAGATTGTGCTTAAGTGAAGCTCTTTTTCCAATATTTCACTAAGTCGACTGGCGAGAGTGTGTATTCAAAGTATAAATATCGATGTTAAAATTTTTAACACATGAATTATACAAAATAAATAGAAAACAAATTTCGAAAAATAAATCCTTCGTCAATGTCAATCGTTACATTTATTGGTAGGCTGATTGCTCGATTCCAGTTCCAGAGCTCCTGTTCCAGACCCTGAGAAAACCCTTCGGTATACATCTTCATGTACATAAACTTTATTCCAGAAATAAGACGAACCGAAGTTGTAGGAAAATTAAAATTTATTTGGATCCAAAAATTCTACACAATCATTTTTTTTTTGTATTCAGAATTTCTACGTTTATTTTAAACATATATATTAAAAAAACACAACAGAATTTATATTTTACGCTTCAGTTCGATTTGAAACATACAATAAAGAAATGTTTGTTTTGTGGCCATAATGAACGGTTGTGATAAAGAAACATCCTGATTTTCAGGATCCTGATTTTGTCCGTCCTTAATAATGTTCGAAGTGATAGTCCTGGCTGTGTTTTGTAAAGATGTCGGAAGAGTGTTTGTAATTGCTGTCTCCACGTCGATGATGATCTGTTCCACGTCGGGCTTGGTTGTAACCACGTATCCTAATCCTTTGTTGAGATGAGTCAGTTGTTCTTCCGTGAATGCGGTCGTCGATCGGTTAACAACCAGTCCTTCAATGGAGTGGACCATCGGTGTCGTGTTGATGGTGGGTGTAAGTGTGGCCTGTTCCTTGGTGTGATGTGCGGTCCGAGTCTGTTGGGATTCTATTCTCAGCTTGTTGAGTTTCCTATCGAGATCCGTTCGTTTCCTATTCGATTCGCATTCCTCTGCTACCTTGACTCGGGATAAGAACTCCTGGAATTTTACGGGATACTCCTTGGCTAACTTCAGGTGCAGAGAATAGCACTCCAAAGTTTTCCGGTCCAGTTTGTTGAATAGTCGTTTGATGCTGTCCTTGATGAATTCTGCTTCCATTTTCCTGACGATGTGGGTGGGTGTCGATGTTCGTATTTTAATCCTATGACTTACTGGTACCACTTTTTATTTTAAGCATTTCTTCAGAAATGCTACGTCCTTCCTAAGTGCGGCGATGGTTTTCTTCAATCCGATGATTTTGTTGGGCTCTGACGGCTGGGTTGCCATTATGAATCCTAGAGGGTTTGAGCTGTTTAGTGGAATACTTGTAACTATTAATTAGAAGAAAAATTAGTAATCTCCATTTAATTCCAACTACCTTTGCTTATCTTCGACAGATACGCGTATTTCGTCTACAATGTGCAGACTTCTTCAGTGTCGCGTACTAATAACTCGACTTAAAGAAAACCTTCGCCACCTGCCGTATATATGCTATTTTCTAAATACAAAACGTTTACGTATCATTATTTTGTTTATACCTATCTTATTATTATTTTGTTTATACCTATCATGAGTCAAAAACAAATGTACTTTATATATACCTCGCTTCTTTCATCTATACCCAACCTACTTATTGTGTACCAGCGGGTGCTCCGCTTCGTCGGGTTTGATGTCGTTTGGGTAGTAAGTTGAAGAGCCATTTGTAACCGTTGCCTTGGTCTTTGTTTAGTAGATTTGTGCTCTGTTGTTTGTTTATTTCTAAGCTTTCTGCGACGTCTAATTTCCAGGGTGTAGATGTAGTCCGTAATATTGTGATGTCATTCGTCGTTATGTCGTGATTTTCCGTGAAGATGTGTTCTGCGACTGTTGATTTGAAGTTATGTGAAATTCCTTTCTCGTTCTGTTTGACAGCCTTAGTCACCTCCGCTAGATGCTCCTTGAACCTTGTTGTCAAGGTTCTCTTTGTTTGACCTACATATATTTTGCTGCAGTGTTTACACTTGATTCTGTATACCCCTGCTCTGCCTAAGGTGTCTACTGAATCTTTGGTGGAGCCTAACATCGATGCTAATTGGTTGTGCCTACTAGAAAAAACTAAGTCTAAGCCAAATTCCGTGGTCCAAAAGTCGTGGTTTTAGCTTTTGTGTAATGTCTTTATCGAAGGGGACGGATACACGTTTCAGGGGTTCAGGTGAGTCTGAGAGGGTTGTTTGTGATTTCCTATGAAGATGTTTTTCCTTCTTGTTGATGATCGCTTGAATTGTCCTCTTTTCGTACCCATTGAGTCTGGCAGTTTCGAAGATATATGCTAATTCTTTGGCTTTTCCAGTTTTATTGAGAGGAACATCCCGTGGATCATGTGGTGGAAAGTGGCCATTTTGTGCTGAAAAGAGTGGTTTGAAGTGTATGGGATGACTCTTTGGGTGTTTGTGGGTTTTCTGAAGATTTCAAACTCTAAAGGAGATGGTGACAATGATTCTCTCACTACTAGAAGGTCGAGAAATGCAAGTTTTCTCATCCTTTTCTATTTCATGAGTGAACTTAATGTCTTTGTGGAGATTGTTGATTTCTTGGAGAATTAGGGAGAGATCGTCTTTTTTCACTACGGCGAAGATGTCGTCGACGTATCTCCACCAACGAGTTGGGAGTAATCCTTTCGCTTTTAGGATTGTTTCCAAATTCGCCATAAACAGTTCACAGAGGAATGGGGATGTTTCCCATAGGGGCTCCTTTTAATTGTTTATAGAATGATCCTCTAAAAGTGAAGTAGTTCTCTTCCATGCAAAGTCGAGTCAGCTTAAGATACATCCGATACATGTTGTGTCATCCCCTTGTTTCAAAAGCCAATCTTCTAGAAGGTTAATTGCGTCCTTGATCGGTACGCTAGGGAAAAGGGCTGTGACGTCGAAAGATACCATTACTTAATTGTCATTTATATGACCTGATGACTGTAACTGTTGTAAAAATTCCTGGGAGTTGCGAACTGAGCTTGTTGGGAATTGCTCGGAGATACCTTGAAATTCTTTTACTAGCCATTTTGCTAGCTTATGGGCTGGAGATCCTACAGATGAAACAATCTCCCTTATTTCGTTTCCGGGTTTGTGGACTTTTGGGAGGCCTTTAATTCTGGGGAGGATGGGGTTTGGTTCACGAACTGTTTGAACAAACAGTTACATCAGCATTGATGTTTGTTATGAAATGGGACAGTGAAGTCTTCCCACGACGAAATTGACATGATTCAATTTCTTGGACTTTCTCGATTCGGGTTGTGTGTTTTGTACAGTAATTATTCGGCAGCAGTTTCATTTGTTTCACACATCAATGTTAAACTGGTGAGAAAAGGGCAAAATGTGCCAAGACCAAATTAGCATTATTCGATTAATTTTTTAAATTCTGTTTATTTTGAATGTTTTGTACAGACAACTTTTAGCAGAAAATCAGAGTAAAACTGACTGTTTCACTTTTAAATGTGAAATTGGGAGGAAAGGGACAAAACGGGTACCTTATGGTACTGTGTCCAGAACCAAATTAATATCATCCAATTTTTTTAGAACTTTTTGAGTTCAAATTTAGTGTTTGTGGGTTGAGAAAAAACTGTAGTTCGATGTGAAACTGATTGTATCGTTTATCAGAGCAATATTGGGAAAACAAGGGGTTAAATAGGGTTACTGAACAGGAAGAGCAGCATTCGGTATTTCCGATTTTTTCGTACAAGAATAGGTACTTCATACCTTTATATCACTATGTAATGGTGTCCTGGCCCTTCTTTTTAATTGCAATTTCAATTCACTTAATTGATTACAGTCCATATTTATTTTGATAAGGTGCTCCGGTAACTATTCAATCTCAATACTGTTATTGATGTTTTTTTGTAAATCTTAAGTTCATTTTCTTACACATAAAAAGAACTTGCAAATAAATTAAACATCACATATGTTTTAAGTTTTACACGAAGTGGAAATGAAAGCCTACAGTGCTCAATTTAATTGTACATAACCTGCTCAAATGACCGCTTCGTTTATTATTACATCCATGTTTACTTTTCACGTTTACGTTTACAGCCAACTGTCGTTGGCTTATGGTCCAATTAAGCGAATAATATAACAATCCAAACATTGAAGTGACAGGAGAAATCGTACACTGAAAATTAGTTTTAGTTAAAAGGTAGAACCGCGATTAGACTTCATCTCATTTACCTGTGTAAAACATTGTTTCCCTCAAGATATCAAGCATCAATAACTTAAGGGGGGGGGGGGGGGAGGGTTTTAAATAGTCATTTTTGGGTTGTCAGTCAAACTGTCAGATTTAATGTAGCAATAAGTTGGCAAGGCTGCACTACTGTACAAGACATTCTACCGTAATTAGATTTGAAAATTTACACAACAAATTTGAATTGTCTTGTTTGAGCTAGAACATCTGTCTGCGGTAGAACTAACAAATTTAATGGTTGTTTTCTGCAAAGAAACTGATTTGTTGTTTTTATGAAGAAACCTTCTTAATTAAAAACACCCGCGCAACTATCAAATGCACGAAGCATGTGTTTACACAGAAAGAATATTCGTGTATTATTTGAAAACAACACAAAGAGCTACGATTATTTTTCAAAAATTAAAAAGAATCGTCTCTCTTCTGGTCATTGCATGAATGGCTGACAGATCTACTATGTCAACTATAAAATTAAATTAAAAAAAAAGCACCAACATGTGGAGTTGTCTAGCGTTTTTTTATGGTTCTGACATGGGATTCGATCCTAAGTTTTTGAAAAGAGCTGTTATTGAATCCGTGGTTGATCTCACTAGGCCATGGTGATACGTGAGAAGATACTTGATTAATGAGGAAGTTACCGTTCTGGCATTAATTTTTATTTTAGGATAAATAAATGATTCCCGCCCATCCCAGCATGTATGAGTACGATAAAAAAGAAGCGGTGATTGGCTGGTGATAAATCTCATACAACAGTCCTATTCGTTGCGTTCTATTAAATTTTTGATTATTTTGTAAAAAAAAATACACAAGCAAAATCTCTTCAATTGAAGTTTCTCCATTTTTTCAATTGTACAACAGAAATTTAGTCGTATTCTGCGCATGGATTAGCAGATTACAGATTTCGTATACAGAATGCTGTACATACAGACTACAGATTTTTAGGAATAATATAGATTTTTTCAAAATCCTCTCTTTCGTTGCATTTTTTCATCGTGTTTTAATAACAATACTTGGAAATCTCATTGAGCCGCCTACAGAGTTTGTCAGATATTCATCGACATACCGGAAGGATGTCCGATTCGAAGGCATCAATCAAATTAATCTCAAATTAATCAACACTCATTTCAATTCTGTGTTTGAACTTTATGAGCATCGGTTAAGTCACCTTCGGTGGATAATATCAATCTATACAATTAACAGGTGTGTTCTTGTATGTCTAGTGCGAATCAATCCTACTTAATAACTTGATAAAACCACTAGAAATTCTGCAACCGCAGGCCTTAAATGATGTTTGGGATCCTTCTTTTCATGTCTGATTCGAATTTTGATTCTAAGGTTTAATGTCAACGGTATTGCATCGATAGCTTAAGCTGCCGATTCTTGTATGATATGAACAACAACAACAAACATTCAATTTATATTTTGATCATTTGCATTATTATCTTGATTTGGTCTTAATAAATTGTACTTCTATTCTTATTCATAAACTTGTATTTCTACCTATCGCAGTTCATCAAATAAGATACCACCTGATCTTCATAGATTGTATACTGGAAAGCAAAATTAATTTACCAGTATTCGCAAAACACTGTTTTACTACAAAAACTGTTTTACTCTTTTATCGAATATTTCCTAACGTACATGGAATATTTAACAGATTTTCGGTATTTTTTTTGTTTAGTTAAAACAATAAAACGCATTGCGTAAACTGGAAATATTTTTAAAAATTGAATCGATTGGAGATTTTATTATCTATCATTGTTTTTAGCGTGTATTATCAAATTCTGGGAACTATACAGAAGTTTTAAGAAAATCACAGTAATTCGGAGAAAAATTGTCATTTCACCATAACATCCCTAATGTTGTATGTTTGAACCGATCTTTTCGTAAACTATATCGATTTCACATGAGAATCTGTAAAGTTTTCGTTTACAGATCATTCCAATGGTGGTAAGCTCCAACTCGGATTAACTTATATTAGGGCCTGTTCATTATCCACGTAGACTCATTTTTTAAAATCTCAGAGCCATCCCTCTTTTCCCTCGTAGACTTTTATTCATACATTTTTTTTTTTGAAACTTAGTATGGAGTGTAAACTGTGGTCAACCGATTTTCAACAGTCGGATACCGATAAAAAAGATTTATTGATGTGAAAATACAGATTGAACATGTAAAAAAGTGGCAGCACTGATCCTGTGGTCTCCAATAACATCCACTAGTGAAATATATAACAAAACTGCAATAGAATCTACAATGCTCTGATTGGGTACAGGCAACCATTCTTCATCCTAAGGATCGCCAAATTGAAAGATAAAAATCTTAAATAGAAATCCACCCATCTTCCATCTTCCGAACCATCCTAATCTGCCAATGCGAGTGATCTGGCAGAAGAAAGAAAAAAAACTGTATATTTTAAAGCGACAGACTCAAACATTTCTCTGTTTATTCAGCGCCGGAACTTGGCACGCTCAACTTGTGTATAATCTCCACCCCGGTATCGAATAATTCGAGTTCGGCCGGACTTTGGTGGAGTTGCGATTTGTTTTCTTGTTTGTTTCCCCTTTCCCTCCGATCCAGCGCGATTCGAATCTCAACGAACGAACGAACGAGAATGTGTGTTTTGTCGACCACGATGATGACGACGACGACGACGACGACTTGGTATCGAGTGATCGTGAGCAAGTGTTAACACGCGCCTCCCCGCGCCACCACATTTGCGAGCGTATTTGCGTATGAGTTCGGTGCACAATATGCCAAATGGTTCGTAAAAGTGACTGTTTTTTTTATTCATATAAAGAAGTTGTGTGTGACAAAAAATTGGCTTCTCTGGTGGTGACGCGATAAACTGAAAAGCGATCTGCATTCGCCGGTTGAACAGCAAAAACCATCGTCAGGAGCGAACGAGCGTCGAAGATCGGCCAGACACAGTCCAAGAGGCGGTTTGTCGTTCAGTTGTTTTAAGTTTTGATTGTCTGCCATATCGGCGCAATGAAGTCATAATTTAATTCAAATTCAAGGATTATTACCACATTGTGTCAAATTGTGGTGTCCGGCCCTCGGTTGCTCCAGCAGTGAATGCATCAGCAGTAGCGAAATTCTGCGACAATATGGTAAACGATTTATGCTCTACGATCAATGTGACTGCAGCTTTCGAGGTTGTGGGCGCCGCGGTGTTGCATTTAACGGCGCTCACAACCTCGAAAGCTGCAGCGACGAATTGCGTGGACGGCCGGCGTGACTTGGTAGCCTAATTGAGCGCTCAACCGCCCGCAGAATGCAGATTAGTGCCCATCTCCCGGATCGGAACATCAACCAACGACGTACGCAGGTGTAATCTAGCCTCTCCTAGGCTTTGTCTGTTAAGGCTCCAAAGCATTTGCTAGCCAGACATAGCCTGACAGAGGTTAGGTGAAATCTGAAAAGTCAACGAACTAAGCGATAGACGACGGGCAGCTGGAAGGGGATCTTTCGGAGTGAAAGGGTAATTTCGGGTTAAGTGCGTGGGGGCTTCAGTTTGGGATTTTAGTGAGGTATGCTTGATGGAATTTCCGGGACCGGAAATGACTGTGCTTTGTGTAAGCTAGGTGAGTAATTGGACGAGATATATTAAACTATTTAAGGTGAAGAGATTAGGCAATACGTACGAATGTAATTAATATATATTAAAGATGAAGCAAAACCGAGTATTGATAATTGGACCTCAGCACATTAAAAACATATTGCAATATTCATATCAGCCGTTCTATGAAAAATATGGTTACGGTATGTATTGTTATTCTACCTGAATAAAAAAGTATTATAGATTTACTATAAAATGTATTGTAACCATACAATAGAATCAATAGTATGTACAATTGATCGTATCGTTCGGGACAATAAGATTACATTAGGACTTACTGTTTCTACAATAGAATCTATTGTAAATTGAGATATGAACAATAGAATAAGGGGGTTGTTATGTATCTTAACAATAAAAAAAATCACTTTTTCCTGAACAAATTTGAGTTGGTAACTACTAAGTGTATTGTTAACAATTGTTGAAAATTCTAGCATATGGAATGTATAGTAGATCCATTGTAATTACAATGTGTTTCTTTGATTTGTTTGAATAAATTTCATGGTCGGCAATAAATTTTGTTGTTATTGTATATTATTAAATTGTAATTGTATTCTTATTTTCCTCCTTCATTCGTGTAACAAATATGTAGTATGTACAAGCAAGGTTATCGTCTCCTATCGCCAATTCGCAATTTTCCTGTTATTCAGTTGAAAAGTAAGTAGTTCCCACGAATCCTATATTTTTATATGATTTATTCAATTTCAAAGTACTTGTCATTTTACCATAAAATTCACATGATATTTGTCCTCCTTTGTAAAACGTTGGTAGGGTATGTATCCCTTGACTCAGTCTAATATGCAACGATCGATTACATTTTTTATTACAGCTCGTAGAGTATTTTACTAGAAAGTCAATTAGTTGTACATTTGCTTAAATAAGTTTAAGAACATATTTGGTAGTATGTATCACGAAAAGTTACACAACTCATTTTATAAAGTCAGAAACTCTCGAGGGATGTGGATTTATACTTGGTCTATTCATGGAAGCAACTTCGTCTCATTTGATGGATTTGTTATTAAATGTAGTCTTCCTATGGTTTTTTTTTTCTAATTTTTTGATTTATGGCGTTGCCAGCTGTATTCGCTCTACCTAGAAAAATCTTCACAACTGAAATTCAAAAGAATGAAACAGCTAATAAACAGTTATGTGATTTGCACATATAATTTATCGGCCATCCGACATAATAATTCAGTCTACACAGATTTTGTTTCTTTAGTTTATATTTAGATGAGCCATTTTTCAAACATACAATCAAAACTTAGAAATTTTTATTGAAACTTTTACCATTAACAGCATACCAATTATGTTCCTAACATTGGGTCTACGGTTTTCCTGATAAATCATTTTTATGTTACCAATTTATAAACGTGTGTCTATTTTCTGTACATCTTGGCTGCACTACTCGGTTTATAGGTTTAATTTAACGAAATTTAGATCTATCAGCGATCGTGTAGATACTCTGTTCAGCTTAACCAGTGATGTTATGATGTCAAAAAAGTTAAGGAAATCAAAAATTACGCGGAAGTAAATAACTATAAATTGATTAGTAATGTATCATTTGCTTTGGGTACAATCGATCATCCTGATAGCTACATGATTTGGTTGATTTTTGCCGAATTATTGACATATTTGGTACATAGACCGAATGTAGAACTGAAGTTAACCTTGTCCGTTACTATCTTTATATAAAAAATGGTGCTATTCGATCTGACACTGTCGAGTAAAATTGAGAAAATCTACAGAAAAGTTTGAAATAGAGGAAAGCCGTATGGAAGCGAGAACATCATTAACATGAAACCATTCGAATTCACCAATCGTAGTATGCGCAATGTTCGGACGATAAATGTCAACAAAATCCTTTTTTTGACCGATCCTTTGAGGCTTTGAAAAGAGTATATGGTGAAGTGTGTGGACATGGACATATCTGAAGCATGTCACAAGTTGCAATTGCAGGAAAATGATTTACACAGGGAATATACGCTTTCTGGTACAGTATTTTCATCTCATCCCCATCAAACACGAACTTTATTTGCAATCGTGATATCAACATGTTTTCCATCGAACCCAATTAGCTTATGGGAGAAATTCAAGGACGATTTTGTAGATGATATTTAACAATGAATGCGTAACTCAACTTCAAATCCAGAAATTATGATCACTGTGGAAATGCACAATAAAACATTGGTGTTAATCGAGGACTTGTGTCTCATGGTGACAAACAAAGCACTGGAACAATTCTAGATTAACAATAGAAAAGGGCCTATCAACATTTGTAAACAAACACTTCTGAGCCTATTTCCTCGCAAAGTGTAGGCCACCCACGCAAACCAATACCATCATCATGTAGGGAAAGTTTCCCCCTACCCGACGACACGAGAAAAAGGGCTCAAGTGTTTATTTGCAAATGTTGATGGGCCTATTGTTGATCAAATAACGCATGGTTTGGTTTGTGTTGATCTACCGCATTCAATCAAGAGAAGCAGCGCAAACAACAATACAACCGTGATGAACTGAATTAATATGTTCGCAATAATGCGCCAAAAATGAACAAGCAACTACAAAATGTTTACAACTCAATTATGACAATTATTGGTGAGTGAAGTGGTGGAATATAATTCATTGATGCATCTGGAGGAACGGGAAAAACTTTTCGGATTGCACTTTTTTTTTTGGCAACAAAACGATCGCGAGGTCAGATTGCCTGACACTAGCGTCTTCGAGATTCGCTGCCACGATATTGGATGGTGGACGAATGACACATTCTTTTCTTAAGGTTAGATTGAAACTTATAACTGTTTGTTTCTACTTTTATAGTTTGCAAAATATCGTAACGTTGAATAAAAATCCCTCACAGCTAAAT
This sequence comes from Aedes japonicus, assembly GCA_034211315.2. Classification (NCBI taxonomy): domain Eukaryota; kingdom Metazoa; phylum Arthropoda; class Insecta; order Diptera; family Culicidae; genus Aedes; species Aedes japonicus. The sequence goes on along the minus strand of JASCZW010004561.1, from coordinate 36,220 downwards.
TCCACGACAAGATAAGCTGTTTTAAGAGATACCAATAAGTAAGTTATCTTGTTACAAATTTGAATTAACGTTTAAAAATGGATACATAAAATTTCAGAAAAGATGCAACTCAACGACAACGACTCCAAGACGAGTGGGATGGCGAAAGTTCTGAAGCAATGTAAAACATAATTGGAGGCAATGTAAAACATAATTCCCCAAGGTCAACGGCTGCCGACGAAATTAACTCGTGTTTAAAGTCTTCTGATTTGTGGCGGCACGTCAAGACACTCAAACTGACTTCAAACACGCGTATTCAGATACAAAATGACTTAACCACAGATAAGTTTTCGAAGAATTTGTTAGATATTGTAAATGGGAAAAGTGCAGTAGATATTTTGACAAGAATGATAGAATTGCCCTGAGGCATTTGTATTTTCGCCGTGTTGAAAGAAGAACTCACCCAAAGAGTCAGTTAAGTGTCCCAAAGAGAAGCTGTCAAATGACTTTTCGGTATTAAATTGGACGAATTTTATCAGAATCGAATGTTTTGTGTGTTGCTAAACGATTAACGGTAAGTGAACCAATAAATTGTGAATAACTTGTGTACTCAGTGTTCGGTATTTAGTGCATATTCACCGATTTCCACTGGAGGTCTGCTTATTGAGCTCAAGATAGGTTCCACTTCCCTAAATTGGATTATTTTTAAAATTAACAAGAATATGCTTACCTTGTTCAAGTTCCTGTAGGATTATTATTTAACAAGATCACGAACGGTATCGTTGATGTTTCCTAATGACGGCCTTGTTATTACTTCACAACATTGTTCTGTTATATTTCCTTCCAAAAGACGAGTGTTAACATCATAAGACAATGTTATGAAACTGAAGTGAAAATAAAAAGAATCAATATGCGTTGGTAAGAGATTCATACGAAACCTTTTAAAAGACATAATAACCTTGTGAAGAAACAAATGTTTGCGTCTGAAATGCATAATGAGGCAAAATGTATGAATTTCAAAACGTTTCTTTTTTTATCAGTGTATACCAGTGGTCAAATTACTGTGCCCATAACCTCAACGTTCAAGGGTTGAATCCAGGCTGCACCATTTTTAAATGTTTTTAATATATTTCATAAGACAAATTTATGCATTTCATACGGATTTCTTGTGGCAAATAATCATCTATCTTATGAATATCGAAAGATTATTTCGCTGAGTGCAGTACTTGGTAGATGTGCTTACTACGCTTTTGTTATTCTTGATTTGATTTTTGATTAATGAAACTGATTACACAACTTTAGATTACAGCCAAAACAACGCTTTCATGACTGCCATCTATCATTTCAATCATGAAACCATGAATAAGAATCATGAAATCATATAATACGTTCCAAGATAATTTTTTCCGTGTATTTCCTAAATGACTTCCATTTCCATAGAAGACTAGCATGCGCTTATTAGCAGCATATTTATGTTTAACGGTATTATAACTAGGTAATCCATACAGAGTCAGCTCGCAGTAACCTTTGCGGGTGAATGGTTTGGTTTTTCGTGAGCTGTCACGTCTTTTCCGATCTACCGCGATTGTAAATGTTGAACTCATAGTTAAGTTTCTTTTCTTGGACTTCACTTTAGCTGGCCGTCGGAAAGTGGATAAAGTTTCGTGCCGAGCTAAAGCTACTTGCGTCTGAAGCGTAAGAAAATTGTGCGACTTGAGTTTTGTGCATCAAGAAGGGCCCCTCAGAAAATGGGAACCTCCTCGTCGGGGCCACAGTCCCAACTGCAACATTCACTGAAAATTAATTTTAGTTTATACTATGAAATCGATGGTAATACTTACAAATCCATTCGTTGTTTTCTGCAACGAAACTGAATTGTATTTTTTATGAAGATACATTCGTAGTTAATGGCACACGTACTACATTTGTTCACACAGAAACAACATTCGTGCATTGCACGAAAACAATACAAAGAGCTAAGGGAAGATTCAATAATGATGTCACGCAGTGAGGGGGGAGGGGGGTTTGGGAAAACGTGACAATTCATAGAAAAAAAATTGAAGGTTCCTACAAAAAACGTGACGGGGGGAGGGGGGGGGGGTTATAATAAGTAACTTTTTGCGTGACATCATTATTGAACGTTCCCTAATCATATTTTTCTACAAATAAAAAAGAAACATCCCTCTGAAAGTTGCCCGAATGACTGAGAGATCTACTTTATCGACTCGAAATGTAATTTACAAAAGCAAGAGCAACCACGCGGGGCTGCCCAGTATGTTTTATTTTTTCTGATTTGGGATTCGATCCTGTATGTTTAGAAAAAGCTGTTACTGCATCTGTGGTTGATCTAGGAAATAGTGACTTATTGATAGGATACTTGCTTAATTTTTATTTTGGGATGAATAAATTATTCCTGCCTTAGTACCTGAGTACGATAAAAGAAAAGCAGTGATTGGCTGGTCTTGGCGAAATTCATTTCGTGCATTTTACAAAAAGGTTTAATGATAAAATTTTCACCAGATAAAAAGCAATATGAATCTTTCATACAATATACGCTACTTATGTTCTATGTACAAAATCCATGTATGTATACAAAACGCGTGAAAGCTACTTTACGAAAATAAATTTTCAGTGTGTGTGCGCGGGAAAATCGTTCTCACGTTGGAAAACTGTTTGCTTTCGGAGTTGAAGCTTGATTTTACCCCTCACAAGCGGACGCTGTAGACCGGGACACGGAAATTGATTTGCGAATACTAGGTTGTGAATTGATTCCGGCCGCTATATTGTCGCTTAAACTAGCACAGGAGAAGCTACGGAGAAAAATTGAACAAATGGAGCATGGATCAGCAAGGAAACTCATGCATTAGTGGTGTGACCTAAACAAATATTGAATTCATGTTACTAAATACGGGCCCGTATTTTTTTAACTAGTTCGTTTATTTAGGAGGCCCAATTGCGTCAGCTTTACGGAGCCGATATATCATTGTTTTTCAGTATGTTTCAGAAGCATTGTTGGGAAATCACGCCATAGTCAGTCTTCACACGGAAATGCATCTGAAGTGTTCAAGCCAGCCCCGTCCACTCCCATGGAAAGGAAAGTAATCGAACATTTCGATTCGACCCACAGCGCGATGATACCTCTTGGATCGTTAAATTGCCATTCGAAGATTCGAAGCTCGCCCCCGGTGAATCCCTGACAGCTGCTAAGAAGAGGCTCACGGCCATGGAAAAGCGGTTTGCGTCTAACCTACAATTTCGCGAGGAATATGTGAAATTAATGCGTGAGTATTTGGAGCCTAATCACATGCAACCAGTTTCAGTCAACGAGGTGATGAAACCGGCTTTGGAACAGTACTATTTACGGCTAAAATATTTACCTGCACTTAGTAATTCAGAAAAGCACCAAAAATGAAAAAGTACCACTAAATTATTAGCCGTGCCAACAAATAATGTGATCAGCAAAAATTAGGAATGAGCACAAAGATGCGAAAGATCTTCGATGACTAGTTGACCGGTAAACCCGTCAAATAAGCAACAGCTATTAGTATATGTGCAATTAAATATGGCAGTATTTGCCAAATTACGTAATTTGAGCACTAAACTATTCGTATAGCGTCTTTTAATTTTGTTGATTTTCCCAGTAAAAACAGTAAAATGAGCAATGGATAAATAAATATCCATTGCTCATTTTACTGTTTTTATGGGAAAATCTAACAAAATTAAAAGACATATGCGAATAGTTTAGTGCTCAAATTACATAATTTGGCGGAAATACTGCCATATTTAATTGCACATATACTAATACCTGTTGCTTTATTTGACAGATTTACCGGTCACAATTAGATTATCCGAAGATCTTTTCTCATCTTTTTATTGCTCATTCCTAATTTTTTAATGCTGATCACACATTATTTGTTGGCACAGGCCTTAATAATTTAATGGCACTTTTTTCATTTTTTATTGCTCAAATCTCTTTTTAATTGATGATTAATTATGCTGCCACTATTTACCGCACCACGCGGTATTCAAGGAGCACAGCAGTACAACGAAGCTACATTTCTTATTTGATGCTTCTTGTGTCACATCTACCGGCGTATCTCTGAACGAACGGCTGTTGGCGGGACCAAACATAAACACAGTTTTGTTATCGGTCCTCCTGCGATTCCGTACGTACAAGGTGGCGCTCAGCGCGGACATTGCGAAAATGTACCACCAGGTGGTCATGTACGAAGAAAATCAGGACTTCCAGCGCATCTGGTGGCGTGAAAACTCTGAGCAGCCAATTGAGCACTAGCGTTATTCCACGGTAACGTATGGCGCTAAAAGCGCACCCTATCTTGCAATTCAAGGTATGATGGAATCATCCACAGAATACGCTTCTGTCTACCCAGCAGCAGTGCACGGCATTGTTCATGACTTTTATGTGCACGATCTGCTGTCAGGCGCAAACGACGAAGAAGAATCCGCGTGCATCAAGAAACAAATATCCGCCATTCTATCGAAGTCCGGGTTCGACCTACGGAAGTGGGCTTCGAGCTGCCCTAACCTGGTAGAGAACGAATCTCCAGTATCGGTGGCTGTGAAACTTTCGGAAGAAGCAGATACAGTGAAGACGTTGGAAATCCATTGGTATCCGAACAAATACCATTTCGGAATTAAGGTGAACTTTCCAGAGAATGCTGTTAACACCAAGCGATGTTATCGGATGGTTCTAAACTGTTTGATCCGTTCGGTTGGTTGACGCCCCTGAAAGCCAAAATCAAGGTATTATACACTGAAAATTAATTTTAGTTAATATTTCAAAATCGCAGGTAATACTCACAAATCCATTCGTTGTTTTCTGCAACGAAACTGATTTGTCCTTTTTATGAAGATACATTCGTTAGTAATGGCACAGGTGCAACTGTCAAAAGCACGAAGCTTTTGTTAACACAGACAGAACATTCGTACACTGTACGATAACAATGCAAACGCAAGCAGATAAAATAAAGTTCAGTTTAGTAACGCGTTTTCTTTCTTATAAAGGGTGTTTCGATCAAAATTTAGTCGACTTAAACTTGAAGCATTTCCTTTCATCGTGCATTAAACATTTTGGCACACCTCTCATTTTGAAGATGTGTGCGTGTAGCATCATGTCTCTATTTTGATTTTGAGATCAGCAAATACTGTTATCAAAATGTCGTCGAAGAAAGAGAAGCAACGCATCAAAATTTTGCACGTGCACAGCGAAAATTCAAACAACTCTCACGTCAAGTTGGCGAAATTGCTGAATGTGGCTAAATAAACGGTTACCAACGTATTAAAAGTGTCCGGTGAACGTTTGTCGACAGCCAGGAAAGCTGAATCGGGAGGAAATCGAAAGCCGGAGGCCACAGCGATGACAAAGAGAGTTGCCCGCTTTCTCCGCTCTCCCGGACGAACGTACGTCAAGGCAGACTTTAAACAGCGTTTATATATTTTATACAGCAACCAGACGGGGAAAGGTGGCAGATATTTTCAAGCACATTAAACTGTCAAAGTTCGCGAAAAAATATCTGGTAAGACATGCCATCTGTACATGTGACTTGAAGAGCCACGTTTACATTACAACCGCAACCGCTAACCAGGAAATTTATCTGAGCGAGTGCCTACAAAGCCGTCTACTGCCTTTCCTGAAGCGACATAATTGTTCCGTTCTATTTTGGCTGGATTTGGCATCTTGCCATTACGAAAAAATAGGCCATAGAGTGGTATGCTGCCAACAACGTTCAAGTGGTGCCCAAGGATAAGAATCCTCCCAACACGCCAGAGCTCCGCCCAATCGAACAATATTGGGGCATCGTCAAGCGGAACCTTAAGAAGACTCAAAAAGCTGTTGTGACCGAGAAACAGTTCCAGGCAAACTGGCGTTCTGAGGCTGATAAAGTGGACAAGGATACTGTACAAAATCTTATGGCAGGTGTTAATCGAAAGACGAGGCAATTCGCATTCGATATAAAGGAAGCTTAGCTGAATATTTCTCCTGTATTCTGTATTAACTGAACTTAAAAAAGAAAAAGCATTTGACTTATTAATAAAAACTTTGATTCACTCCCTTACATTACTGTTTGAATAAATTTTGATCGAAATACCCTCTAAATACATTCCACTAGTTCCGAAACACAGTATAATGAATGACTTAATACTAAAATTAGTATTACCTGTGCCGTTAGCACGGTGTCACAATTTTCACCACTTTTGGCCAATCTTTCTTAAATTGTTCAAAACTATCCGCTGGTTTCATGTGTTTTTTCAGCTTCGCCTTCGTCAAAGTGCAAAAAGTTTCGATAGGGCGTATCTCTGGGCAGTTTGGTGGATTCATCTCCTTTGGTACAAATACGACATTGTTCCTTTTGTACGACTCTAGTGCATATTTAGAGTAATAGCAGGAAGCAAGATCAGGCCAAAAGATTGAAGGCATGTTATGCTGTTTGATCAAGGTTAGCAACCTGTTTTGCAGACACTCCTTCACGAAGATCTGACCATTCATTATGTCAGTCGTAATGCATGGACGATATTGTTCCACATCCGCATATTGCCTGCCACACCATTACCTTTTTGCCGATTTTTTCAGTGTAAATGGCTTTCACTGGTCCAGGAACATCCTTTCCCTTCGACGAGGTATAAAACTGTGATCCCAGTAGAGTTTTATAATCGAGTTTTATGTAGATTCCATCGTCCATGATAACACTGCCCGATTTTTTGGTCAACAGTTTGTAGTACAGCTTTCGAGCCCTCGATTTCACAGATTCAGCCTGTTTGATGCTTATTTTGGCTGCTTCTGCTTCCGAAGAGTTTGCAGGCCCATTCTGTACTTGGCACGCATAACATTAGTCGTACATTAGTACTTTGCTTTTTCGCCACTTCTCGGACTGATACTGGAGGATGGCACTTGAAATAGTCAATTACCTTTCTGTCGATTGTAGGATCAGTGGGAGCTGGTTTTCTACGTCTCGAATCTACAGCACTGGTGAAGCTACCGTAATCGTTGAACTGTAACCGACGCACACCTGCTTCGTTAGCAGTTTTCCGACTAAAGACCACTGACCGTTTGTGCACAATCCGTTTTCTTTGCTCGGGAGAAAGACCACGCATTTTCTAACTTCCGTGTATTTTTTTTTTAAATGGCAACATCAATTTAATTTGGATGTAAACAACAGGACGCAGCCAAAAGGTGGTTCAATGCTGCACGTATTTTGAATTGACGGTTAATCATTAGTGTATTTATAATTATCGGAACAGTTCATAAATCAGATTGATTTTCTCGCAGTAGCTAATATTGAAGCCAGAAAAATTACTTTCCAAATAACAGCTGGTTTTATTTTTCCTGATCCTATAGTTTTGCAGGGACAAGCAAACTAACCTGTACACATATTAATTACCACCAGTGTATATTACCCTCAAACTTCGGATGCACTCATTAAAGTCAAGCCTTAACATATCAATTAACTTCAAAACATCAGTAGCAAAACCTCAATACAAGGAGTTTGAAAACCTTCCAATCTTGAAGTAATTATTTGGGCAAACCCTTTAAATTAACAATTTCTTTCACCAATGCATATTCACCCCAACGAACAGATCAACCGGCCAACGTACTCAATTTCAGTGGCCACATTGTGGTGAGTGCCTCGGTACACCGTTTGAAATGAACACATTTTCTCGTGTCGTCTTCGTCTTCGTCTTCATCTTCATAGCCTTTTCCTTTTCCTTCCCTTCGCGTACCGTTTTTCACCTTTCTGTTAATGCTACACATTATGCATACATAAAATCTCGATTTCTCATGTCGCGATTAATTATGACCCAGTTCGGAGACTGCCTGGTGCTTTCCCTCCTCCTGCGTACATAGGCTGTTGTAAATTTGGTCATTGTGTCACAAATCAAAGCACGTTAGTCGCACATAAATCCGTTTGGATACGGGTCTTTGTTCCCTTAAAGACCGTGATGATCTCGCTAACCGATATTACTTCCTTCTTAGCCGACAAAACGCTAAGCCGAAACGATACTCTCGGCTCATTTGAACGAGCCGGTCCGATTAGATAACCAATGCTCTCGGTACCAATGCGGCGCTCCAAACAAAACTCGTACAAATCGATGATGACGGTGCAGAAGAAAGTGTCAAGCACAGCACTGGAGAAAGAGATGTTGTAACTTCGGAGAGATTAGATGTGGTCATTCCATTTCGCGCAGCCGCCGGCGGTCAGAGTGGCGCTTATTTTTGAAAACCAATGGAGCAGCTGACGTTTCCTGGGCGCCTGGTCAGAGTGCTTTCGATTGTGTAACTTCCGCGCAAAAGTAGTCAACTAGTTTCGCATCCCCCTCGGAGAGTGATGGGTATGGATCGAGGTAGATGTTGATGATTGTAGATGTTAAACCTTAGCATGGATTCCCAGCTTGCTATGATAACCATAAGATAACGATAGGCGGCTATCTAAAACGAGTGGATGTAACGGTCCGGAGCGCGAACCCAACAGAATGAAGAACAACGAAGAAGAAATCAAAAACGAGGCAAACTAACTAAAAAATAAAGTGGGAATGTGCCGAGATCGACACTACAAACCAAAACTCGAGAAAAGCAGCAATAACTCCAAAAGTTTGGGGAAGGGTTTTTGACCAAGGTGTTCACACAAAAATCCAGCAGCAACGCTACAAGAACTACTACTGGAAGGTCCAACAAAGCGAAGGCGAAGAACAAGGTCGACGAGGTATACGAATTCGTAAAGGTTAGGAATAACGTTCACAAAAGGATCTAGGGTCTAGTATTCATCGTATTTTCGTATTTCGTATTTATTGTCGTCAATAAAGAGTAGACCATATGTTACATTTTGTTCTTTAGTTTTAATAGAGGTAATAAAAAGCATAAGATTAATCTAAATAGCGCCTGGTTTACATTATTCATATTGCGACATATGTAGTAAGACATCATTCTATTCAAAGGCCTATTTTTGGCTTAGTTTGTTCTATTAAATAAAAGAGATTTCTGATTCTAAGCGGGCGGATAGGAAAATAAAACATTATATATTCTAACATCTCAGGGGCATTGACTCTTTGTGCAATGACATTATTTATAAAAGCTACCATAGCAAAGTCTCTTCTCTTTTGTAATCTCTCTAAATTAATCAATAAACATCGTGATTCATAGGATGGCAGCGGAAAGGTAGTCCAACCTAACTTTCGTTGAGAAAATAGTACAAATTGTTTTTGAACTGATTCAATTCGATTATTATGCGTGTCTTAATATGGTGCCAAAACAATGCTACAGTATTCAAGTAGGGGTCTCACAAGCGTTACATATAGTGCTTTGTTCGTAGAAGGATCATTGAAGTGTAAACTAAATCTTTAAATAAACCTAAGCATGTAGCTGGATCGATAAATAATGCTGTTATAATCAACGAAAGTTACCTTTGTGTCGAGTATTACACCTAAGTCTCTCACCTGGCTGCATCTTTCAATATTATTCTAACCAAGACTAAACATTTTCTGCTTTGTAGAATTTCTTAAATTATATTGAATTACACTTTTACTTTTCACATTAAGTTCTAGCAAACTCTTCTTACACCAGTTGTGGAAATTGTCACCATCATGTTTTAAAGCTTCCAGATCGGTTGTATTACTTATTTTCATAAAAAGTTTCATATTGTCTACATATATAGAAACATGAAGTCGATTCAATATGTGCTAAACATCGTTGACAAATGCAATAAATAGTAGTGGACCCAAATGAGAACCTTGAGTTACTCCGGATGTAACGTTAACAATTCAAAAAAAAAACTCTCTTCATTTCTTACTCTTTGCGTTCGTTTTGTCAAGTATAATTCGATCCATTCTAGTAACCTAGGATTGAAACCCAACTTAGATAATTTAAAAAGCAACCGTGGTATATCAAATCTGTCGAATGCTTTACTAACATCAGTATACCCTCTATCCATTGCGTTTATGGTGAATGTTATAAATTGTACAAACTAGTCGCCCCTTATCAAAACCATGTTGCTTGCTAGTTATTAAGGATTTATCCTGTGAGAATATTTAAATAAGGACTCGAACAGCTTCGGAATGCAAGATAATATAGCAATACCACGACAATTTTTAATATCAGATTTTTTCCCACTTTTGAAAATCGGGATTAGATAAGATTCTTTCCATATAGAAGGCAGAATGCCGGAGTCCAATGATGAGTAGAACAATCAAAATAACGGTTTAACTGACTCATTGAAAAGGGATTTGAAAAATATAGGTGGTAAGCCATCAGACCTAGCCCCTTTTGAAGCATTTACGTTTCCCAGACCTCGTAAAATTTCCAGAAAAGATACATTATATACTTATATGTCTTTCATTGGATAAGGAAGGTAAAAAAATATTGATGGTCGCTCTCCGTTTCGTCCTAAAAAGCGTAAACGTTTTGAAAACAAAACAAAAACAGCGAATAAATTACTTTTCTCATATGGCGTGCTAGCAGTTAGTCAAATACACTGTTGATGGGAAATTTGTTTTTTGTTAACTCTTTATTTGTTCCAAAATTATCAATATTTACATTTCATGTTAATCTAGGTGCTCCGCCTACTACCGTGACGTATCTTAGTTAGTCAAAATATATACCTAATTTTGTTTACATTTTTTTGGCAGATATCAATTCATGCCTTAGCAGTTCAGTATTTTGAACAGGTTTTTGTTCCTGCGTTTCAGTATAACAATAGTAATTTTAAAACTAAAAACAAACTAAAATTAATTTCAACGAAGCCAAGAGGGAATTAATTATTGCAAAATAAGATTGCAACGATTTTTGTCTGAAATTATTAATTATTTTGTTGGACATTTGTTCTAAAGTCTCGACATTCGAAATTCTATGTACTTCATTAGTACTATACAAAGAAGGTAGCTTCAAAATCATCTTCAGAACTTTCTTCTGAATTCTTTGAAGTGTTTTTATGGGAAATTTGTAGACTTTTGTTTCTCTTTTGCAAACTTAAAAAAAAATTAGGATCTGACTTGATATTATTTTCCACATGAGCGTTGTGCCCTGTATATGCATGTTGTTCAGTTGATCGCATATTGCAAGATATGTTGAAAGATTTTCGTTAGTTCTATTCCTTTTGCTGTCTGCGAACCTCATTTGAAACAAATTAGGGACAGTTTTGCTTGGCAATGTACCTCAACATCATACACAATAGCTACGGATGAAGCGCAAGGCATGGAACGTATTTGCAACTTGGCATTATGGAAAGTTTGAACTGCTTAGTGGAATAACTGTAACTAGAAATGAGAAGAAAAAATAGTGTTTTCCATTTAATTCCAACTACCTTTGCTTATCTTGACAGATACGCGTATTTCGTCTACAATGTGCAGACTTTTTCAGTGTCTCATATTAATAACTCGACTTACGAGACACTGAAGAAGTCTGCACAGCCGAAAATGAAAATATTATGCTCTCACTATTTGAGTGATCCTTGTTTAAAGTTAAGTCACTACTATGAAAATCATAGCTTACTAAGGTTGCTTAATGAACACATTAAGCAATTTTCTTTGTAAGGCCTATACAATAACCAACCCTTACCTAATTTGATCAGATTATGTATTGGTTATTTTATCCTTCATATCGAAACACATGTGGTTGGTGGTATTCATATCATACGGATTTATTTCAATCGTCATCAATGCTGAGGTACTGTGCTATTGAACGTTGCAAGAACGCAACATTATTCATTAATTTTATGTTGCGTTCTCAATACGTTGCACATGTTGCTCAAAAACGCAATTGGAAAACCGTTTCATTGGAACAAGAGTGTAACTTTTTTGTTATGTTGCAGGGAGGTCAAAATTAGTTTATAATAAACAACACATACACTGCAAAATATTAAGTATGCAAGGTCATGATTGAGTTTACTTAGCTGCAAGTTTACAAAGCCAAACAGGTCTCGACTAACTCCGATGTTTGTTTTGAATGGCCTTGGCAAACCGTTTGAGCAACAGAAATGAATTATCTAGTATATAGTATTCATTAAATAAACACTGATTTACTTAAATGAAACATGAAAACTAAGGCTTGAATATTTTAGATGTTTTTTGTGCACCTTGTGTGTGCGAACAATCCATATTCCATGTAAATTTTTATGGAAGAAACCGGTTTGCACCTACGTTTATCTATTTGTATTTATCCCTTTCGCTGAACTGGCCGGCTTGACGTGCCGCAATGGCTCAGTAGGAATTCTCTGTCAAGACCAGAAGCTAAGAGTCATTTCCATTGTGATTATATCACATTAATTAATTTTTCTACTGTAAATATCCACATTTTTCTTTCAGCATTTCAGTTCGGCGTTCCCGACCAAAAGGAAATAACAAAATTATTTCAAGTTTTGTTATTCAGTTACGCTGTTTTTAAAACAGAGGTTGCTAGAATTTAGATCGCGGATGTTGTTAAAATAACAGATATTGTAACAAAAAGTCCTTAAAAGGTAAGAACATCATAATAAACTATGATATAGATATAACATAAACAAAACAAACTTTGTAACAGCTTTGTTACGATGTAGCAAATTCAAATTGTAGCAAATTGTTAGAATTAATTTGATTCTTTACGTAGATTGTTCCTCGCGGGGCATCATATCTTAATTTGTTATAAGCATGTTATACAATTATTCAGACGAAAACATCTTTAACAAATTTATATCACAATCAGTTAGTCTTAACAAGGTTTGTTATAATATTGTTATTTTTATTTTATACCCTGCTGGTCGGGTTGTCTGGGCAATGTTATCAGCTTGTCAACAGGGAAGGGAGTGGCTACGACTGAAGATCGTGTTCAAGCAGGGTATATTTTCCATTCTCATTTAATTAATAATTTCAGCACACCTTGTGACATCTTCGTATTTCAAATTACTTTTGTTTTTAAGAGCACGGTATAGCCTGAAATTTAATGCTTGTAATGTTCAATTTGTTTTTCAGTATTTCTGCATAACATTTTCGTTCAAATTCTATTTCTGAACTACAACTACTGTTCCATAAAAGGCATGTGGTTATAAGTAGTATAAAATTACATTTAGATATATGTGTTAAGTGATATTATGATAAGATATTCCATTTATTTCAAAAATCATTGAACCCGGCTCTATTTTCTTCGACCTATAGAAAAGACTCTTGATTCTCCAAAAATAAAACAAATCAAATTTCTTTATTGAAAGGACTGATCAACTCTACTTTTCAGCTTTTTCCAGGACTATTTCGATTTTAATACATATCCAATTGTTATGTTGCAGTTACAATCCAGTGGCTGTCAGTTATATTTTGTCAATACATGTATTATATTATATCATGAACACGATTTACATACATTCAATTACAAAACGTAAGGGGGGAATACAGGGTGCCAGACGAATTGTAGGCTGAATGAGGGATTCGTGGTTATCTGGCCCAAGTCTAGGATGACAATTATGCTTTCCTTGATGGAAATCGTCAGATCTAGATCAGCGAAGGTCAAATTATCTTCTGACAGTATACGGTGAGTTTGCTAACCCTAAAACCACAAGACGGAAATCCTCGTATGAATTGCTTACTGTTCATTTCCTGTAATAAGTGCGTTTCGTTGGAAGGAGATTCTCTATCTTTTCCGTGAGTTTCATATTAGTGCTTCTGCTTATGGGTCCACACCCACGTTTTTGGCCCTTCATACAGCGAAATAGTGAGGATTACAGGTATGTACAGTTTGATCTTGTCATTAGAAAGAACTGTACGCCATGGCAAGTCCTGCACTGGTGGTGGCTTTCTATCACATCACATCACATCACGCATATCAATTTGTATTTATTTCTAGACGCAAACATAGCTCTATTGTTCATCTAAAAACCCATTTCAAGAATGCCGTACATACACGTACATTTTGAGACCATCTTCATATACTATAAACCCCGCATGAACACTACACACTCAGATTATTTTACAGAAATCTGTAAAATTTTACCGAATTCTCAACAGCTGAACGTTCAGTAATGCGATTTTACGGATTTTGGTAAAACTTTACCGAAATATGGTAAATTTTTTACAGATATCTGTAAAATTTCACCGAAATCCGTAAAAAAGGATTACCAAACGATCAGTTATTGAGAATTCGGTAAAACTTTAAAGATTTCTGTAAAATCTAAGTGTGTACCATGTATCAATTGGATACATGAAGAGCATTCACACTCCCAGAATTAAAAAACAAACTTTTTTTTCTATTTCTGACGTGTACTTAAAATTATGAGTTTTATCAAAAAAAGCACGATCTCATTGATTTTTTGTTTGTTTTTTTTTTTCAAGTATTTCGTTAGAACCATTTAAGCTATCGGTAGTATATGAGCACGATCAAGGGCACATTCTTTTGTCAGTCATGGTGGTGCATTTGTTCCTGCCTTGACCTACTCCGTATGGGGATGCTTGGCAAAAGATTGTGTGCTTGTTTCGAAATACTACCTCACAATGCCCTCCGCTCAATTTCAAACTACATCTATTCAATTTACACAGCCTGCCGTGCGCTAACGGAAGTATCAATACTTTCTCTTAACAACTTTGTTCTAGCAAAAAAAGTGCTGTCTTCTCCTAGATCCTCATGGTGATGAGAAAATATTTCCTTCTCAAACAACATTATCCATCAGATTGCAGCAAGAAAGCATACAAATTGATGTGATTAAATTTTCAATATCTAGTACAGATTCTTAGTTTTATCAATTCTAAATGGTGAATTATTGGCTGTCGCCAAGAACGCTTCAGCATTAGCCCTTAAGGGTGAATAAAGAGTGTCCACAATTAAATTGCATCACTTTCAATGAGCGTATATTGTTTACACTGCGTGAGTTAAATTGTGAAAAGTGTCGTAGTTTTGAAAATGGAGTCGAAAGAAAAGCAATTGCGCGAGAACATTTTGCACGCGCACCGAGCCATCGGAAAAAGATGTTGAAAATTTACCAGTCTACAGTGTCTCGTGTCATAAAACGTTTCGGAGTACGTTTAACTGTCGATCGGAAAAAGGTGAGTGGTGAGTGGTGAGGGCTTGTGAAGGATCACAAGCGAGTGGTTGCTGCCTTTAAACGCAAACCCAACTGTACCGTTCGGGATGTCGTGAAAAGCTGCACTTGACCAAAAGTTTCGTGCAGAAAGCCAAGAAACGAGATGGGCTCCGTTCATTCAAAGTTCAGAAAGCTTTAAACCGCAATAAAAAAATAGAATAGGACAGCTAGAACACGTGCGCGTAAGCTGTACACACAAATGTTGACGAAAACGCACTGCTGCACGGAAAAAAAATCCGTGCCCGTATACGTGAACGGCAGTCATGAATTCGAGAACAAGCAAAAATACACCGTGAACTGAATCACGTAATCGGGAACTAGTTCACGTTTTTGGGTAAAAATCATGAAAACGTGAACTAGTTCACGGTCCGTTTTCATTTTCGTGAACGCTTTTGTTTCTGTGTGCATCATGGACGATGAAACACACGTAAAAGCTGACTTCAAACAAATTCCCGGCAACCAGTGTGTGACTGCGAAAAACAAGTTCGATGTTCCAGAGTCTCTCAGGAAACAGCAAGTGTCAAAGTTCCACAAGAAATTCATGATTTGGCAGGGGATTTGTTCGTGTGGTAAACGGAGCAAGCCTTTCGTGACAACTTCAACTGTAAATGGTCGAGTATACATGAATGAATGCCGGAAAAAACGACTGCTTCCGTTTCTCAAAACACACAACGTTCCTTTGGCCGGACCTAGCCTATTGTCACTACTCCAAGGATGTTCTCGAGTGATACAAGACGAATGGTGTCAATTTCGTGCCGAAGGATCTTAATCCCCCAAACTCTCAAGAGTTGCGGTCAATTGAAAATTTTTGGGCAATAATGAAGCCCTTCGTGAGCATCCGAAGGATCGAAGTAAGCTTTGAGCCAGAGCGGACGTATTGAATTTTCGGTGTCTGATTTTTCCTTCCATCCCTTCAATTTTCAAAACTTTTGAAATTTCAAGTTTTCCCTGGACAGGAATCCATTCTGTAGAGGTTTGATGCGTTTGTTTTTCGGGATGGGACCAGTGGGTTCTTGAATAGAGTGAACAGTGCGCGGTTCTAGAGGGGGAGTCCAGGTTTCGCGTGAAGTCGATCCCACCGAGGGCCAAAACGTGCTTATCAGTCGCACAATCCGCTGGTGAACCGATTAGTTGCCGGATAAAGGGCGATACGGTCAAAATTTGGTCAATATCAACTTGACGTATTTCTTTCAATTTTGCATTTAAAAAACCTGAACACCCCTCCTTTTGAAGGTGTGTGTGTGTGTGTAGAGTGTTGCTCCTATTTTGATTTTGCAAAATGCCGTCCAAGCAAGAAGAGCAGCGTATCAAAATTTTGCTCGCGCATCGCGAAAATCCGAGCTACTCGCACGCAAAGTTGGCAAAATCGCTAAAAGTTGCCAAATCAACCGTTACAAATGTAATTAAAGTGTTTGGGGAACGTTTGTCGACAGCCAGGAAGTCTGGATCGGGGGGAAATCGAAAACCGGAAGCCGCTGAGACGACAAAGAGAGTTGCCGGTAGTTTCAAGCGAAACCTAACCTATCTCTCCGAGATACCGCAAATAAACTGGGTGTATCGTCTACAACCGTGCATCGAGCCAAAAAACGAGCCGGATCTATCGACTTACAAGAAGGTAGTGACTCCAAATCGCGATGATAAACAAAATACGACGGCCAAAGCGCGATCCCGGAGGCTGTACACGACGATGCTGACGAAGTTTGAATGCGTGGTAATGGACGACGAAAGCTACGTCAAAGCCGACTACAAGCAGCTTCCGGGACAGGAGTTTTATACGGCAAAGGAAGGGGAAAGGTAGCAGATATTTTCAAGCACACGAAACTGTCAAAGTTCGCAAAGAAATATCTGGTTTGGCAAAGCCATCTGTACCTGTGGCTTGAAAAGCAGCATTTTCATAGCTTCCGGGACTGTCAACCAAGAAATTTACGTGAAAGAGTGTTTGAATAAACGTCTGCTGCCTTTCCTGAAGAAACACGGTTGTTACGTACTGTTTTGGCCGGATTTGGCATCTTGCCATTACGGTAAAAAGGCCATGGAGTGGTACGCCGCCAACAACGTGCAGGTGGTTCCCAAGGACAAGAACCCTCCCAACACGCCAGAGCTCCGCCCAATTGAGAAATACTGGGCTATTGTTAAGCGGAACCTAAAGAAGACCAAAAAAACTGCTAAGGACGAGCAGCAGTTCAAGGCAAACTGGCTTTCTGCGGCGAAGAAGGTGGACAAGGTGGCTGTACAAAATCTGATGGCAGGGGTCAAGCGTAAGGCCCGGCAATTCGGATTTAGAAAAGCGGAAGCCTAACTGAATATTTTTCCTGAATTTTATACTAATTGAACTTGAAAAAGAAATTTAATTTGATTTTTTAAATAAACGATTTCATCGATTTACACGCGTTTTCCCTTGACCAAATTTTGACCGTATCACCCTTTAGATGCCGCTATGAAGTGAATGGAGAGTAAAAAATGTGCCGGTTGCAAACAGAAGTTTTCCCGGACAATGATGGCTGCCCCCAATCGAAAAGAAGAGTATCGAAAAGCCAGAACACGGGAACAGAAGGGCAGAACACAGTTGCCTAGTGCGGCGGTACCGGCGACTTCCTCGTTGCATCAGTGTCAAAGGATATCTTGCGAATTCAGCTAAGTACCCATTATATTTTTCAAAATCGAACAATTCAAGCCCCCGTGCAGTCTCAAAGCGCTGTCGGATTCGCCTCGCGATTTTGGTTGTCCCGTTTTAGTGTTTTAGTAACTCTACAGAGTGCAGTTCCTCTGGTTAGACCCTTGTGCTGAACTGGCCGGCTTGTCGTGCCGCGAGGGCTCAGTGGAGATTCTTCGCCAAGACACGAAGCGGTTGCAGCAAGGCAACGGCCGGCAGACAAGTCATTTTATGTTTATGTTGTAATATCCCTCTACTGCATATATTTTCTTGTTTAACCGATTTTTTATCATTACCATAACCATTAATCTTTATTATCATTATTACCACTTTTGTGATTAATTGTGTTTTCGTGATTTGTGTATTAACGTTTTAAGGGTTTTAAGATTTTAGCCTCATTTTAGTCATTTTGATTCATTCTTCTGCTCTTGTGATTTTGAAGTGTCAAGTGCTTTGAATACAGGAACGAAATCTGTGATAGGCTTTTGCACTTGTTGTTGAGTGCGTTATTCATTTCCGGTTTGCAGATGGACGTTTTTTCAAGTCTGAGCTGATCTGATTCATGCAGCGCTGCGTGCCATTTGGCTAGTGTCTGATTTTGCAGTTCAATCTTTGTTGTTGTTCACAGTGTCATTGTATTTGATGGAGTTGTTTTGTTGATTTTGCTTCGTATATGATTTGAACCTTACTTATTGTTTTTTGTGTCCATTTGTCTTTGATAAAGAAATTGTTTGTGAAGTTTGCCAACAGCTAGATATTGGTGGTACCTCTTTCTTGATACAGCCCAGTTCAAAGATGCGGATTTGCTGTGCATTTTAATGTTACTATTTGGACGTTGAGATTAAGTTTTTTTGTAGCCAAACGGGTAAGATTGTGTTGACGCTCGTCTAGCAGACCATCTCCCAATCTTAGATGGACTTCGAAACAAAACGGTATTGAACTGACGACTGACTTGGTAAGCTCGTTCTATTTTTACTCATTATGTCTAAACGGTTCCAAACATTTGAAACTACTTGCAAAAAATTAATATGTGTATATATGCGTGTATGTGTGAGTGTGCGCAGCAGTCTAATAAATCTGACAAGTTCTTTTTTAGTACTCGTTCTTATATCTTTAGACATTCTTCTCTTTTCAGAGAGCGAGTAATGGCGCTATAACCATAACCCATAGGAAGCTAGGACTATAGTTAATGCTAAAGTCCCAACCCTTTGAAAAGAAATAGAGCATCACTTAACCTTCTTAGACTAGATGCTCCCAACGACCATTTTTGAATACATTTTTGTTCTGTACACCAAACAGGGCATTCTGTTCAACTGTTCTCTCCGACTATTCATTTCCTTTTTCCTTTGATATCTACTGAAGGCTACGTGGGTTCCCCGTGTCTTCTTAAGGTAGATACCAAATTCTCCCTATCACCAACGGTTGCATGGACGTGGCCAGGTGAGCGATCGAGGAGTGTCTTCGTGGAGATTATTGCGTGAAAAAA
Source organism: Aedes japonicus (assembly GCA_034211315.2). Lineage (NCBI taxonomy): Eukaryota > Metazoa > Arthropoda > Insecta > Diptera > Culicidae > Aedes > Aedes japonicus. The sequence goes on along the minus strand of JASCZW010004561.1, from coordinate 17,052 downwards.
CGTATCAGAAACTGATTTCGATTCATGGTGGCACGTAATGTCTTCAACGAATTATTCCTCATCGTAGCTCCATCCACGAGGTGAGCAAACGTCAATGCTAATGCTAATGCTAATGCTAATGAAGCCCTTCGTAAGCATCCTAAAGTTGTCACTACAGAACAGGAAATGTAGAAGTCATTGTTGAAAGCGGAAAAATGGTCGGTTCAAGCGTTGTACAAAATCTTATGCTTGGTATTAAGAAGAATGTTCGGGCTCGAATTTGGTAAAGAAATACAGTGAAATAAAAATACCTAAACCAAGATTATACATTGTATTTTATTCCTTGAACCAATGACAATCGGTTGAGAACCTTGTTTTTGAGGACGAGTTTAAGGTGATGCAATTTAACTGTGGACACCCTTTACGTCGAACACAAAGTATCTGCTGGCAGGAGGAACCGGTCGCGATAGAGCTCGCACAGGCAGTAGTATGATTACCAACGAACTTGAGGTGCTAGATGAGTTTGTGTACCTCGGATCATTGGTGACTTCGGATAACAACTGCAGCAGAGAAAATTGGAGACTCATGAAAGGCGGAAGTCAGGCTTACTACAGACTCTACAAGTCCCTAAAGTCTGGTAATCTTCCCCTGGAACTGGGGCAACTCTATGGCGAACTCAGTATGCAGAAACTCGTTAAAATTTGAAGGGGACCGTTGGGTAGGATACGTTGCAAGGATGCCAGGCAACAATCCCGTAGTAATGTTTAATCCGGTTGGTACAAGACGCAGGGGAGCACTTCCATGACGGGAAATAGGTGGTTAGAACAAGTGAGCAGGACCTAGAAAGTGTTAGAATAAAATCCGTATTCGTAATAATCAAAGTAATAACACTCGTAACAAGTTGTATTTTAAAGATAATTTATTTATAGTCAATTCGTCAGGTTACTTACCTGTTCATACCGAAGTGAAACATTATTCTTAACAGAAAGTGTATGACGCCCGAGAAACTGGAGACAAGCAGCCCTACACCGAGTTTTTAGGCGAAACATTTTGCCGCAGGTGTAGTTCTGAAGGAACATTGGACCAGTAAAAAGTAAGTAATTTTCCATGAACATCCCCGGAGTTTACGCAATAAAATGGTCATAACTGTCTTTACAGCTTCAACCTGTATTAATTACATTTTTTTAGCTGTACCTCAATTCAACACATAATATGACTGCGTTGTGCAGTAAGTAATAAATAAATGTATGCGTGTTATGTGTTGACGTCTTCTTATTGTTGGTCAGTCAAAATTTGACGCTTTCGATGTAGTTTATTTCAGAATTTTATTTGTTTTTTTTTCAGAATTTAATATTTGCTTCACCTTCTTGTTTTTCTGGTGGTTCCTGAGATCCGTTTTTGTTCCGCTCCCAGCCTTCCTGGCTGTTGTCTATCGAAGATTTAAGAACGTTATAAACAGTGCCTGCAGGAAAACCAATCCGGGTAGAGGTGAATTGCCAACCAATAACATAATAATAACATATCTTGCCATCTCATCTAGATTTGACATTTTTGACTTATTCAGGAATATCACTTAATTGCAATGTAACTACGAAATGTGTTATCATTGCTAGTTTTGTTGTTTTTTAGATATTTTATACATTTGTTGAAAAATCATTAAATAACAACTGAATGGTAAAGTTTGTCATCAAAACTAATTTGGTTTATATTGCATTTGTTTTTTGCGATATTTATGAATTTAAATGAGTGATATTCAAAGAAAGATGTTTTAAACTATGGAATTAAAAGTTTTGCAAAAAATTTAAATTGAAAAATAAATAAATTGTAATACTTTTTTCTATTTATTCTAAGTTAATTAACAAACAGACATCAATCAACTTGAGTGCGAATCTTACACTTTGATATGTAATAAATTGTTTCATCAGTAAGTTTCATATGCATATTTATACATTACTACAGTACTTTAGTGCTCCGAATTACGTAAAAGTAAAAATGACAATTCCTCCATATTTTAGTAGCTGCCAAAATTACTTTGGTAATAAAATGAGAATTTCCTTCAACGTTGTACTTTTCTGCACCGTATTAGACATAAATATGAATTTCGAACAGTTTTAATCATAATCTTTGATTTTCCACCAAAAATTTGTACGTTTTCCAATCAACGCAAATGCGTTGTTAAAACATATTTATCCGACGTTTTAATTTTTTTCAGTGTATATCATCTGTTACTGACAACAACGATACCTTTTGGATCCTTTAATTGTCCACTAGCAATGGGCATTTAACACAAAAAAATCGATTCTACTGAATCGAATTCCACAATCGAAAAAAATCGATTCGAGAACAAATCGACTACGGAAGAATCGATTCGAAGAAAGTCGATTTATAAATCATATAATTACAATTGATAATGTTTTAAAGCAAATTTTAGGTAATTTGTTACATTTCCATAGAGCAAACTCTAATTTGTAAGCTTAAGACTGATTAATTGACTAATTGCCCTAGAATACCTTCAACCAAGGGCAATGTGATCTATTATTACACGATTCTATTTCTGATTTTTGATGTTTTATTGCAAAACGCAGACAAAATATCGTAAATAAAACCGAAACGACAGTGGCAGGTAACAATTACACATTGTCGTTCAGAATAAGCCTTTCAGCTTGTAATAACATTTCAATATGTTGCAATTACTTATTGAGTCACTGATTACCTGTTTCGTATAATATATTTCTTGAATTTGAAAGTCAATCGAAAATGAAAAATGAAAACGAAAATGAAAATGAAAAATCGATTTAGTTAAAAATCCTACAGTATAGGATCGATTCAAAATATCGATAAATTTAGCCCAAAAAATCGATCCAGTAAAAACGGATCGCGATCGCCCACTGCTATTGTCAAATGCTTGGTCGAGTGTAATAAAATTTTGGTGGTCCGTTAAATTGATGTTATTACCAGTTAACTTTGTAAATTTTAGTTGAAAAATCAACAAAAATGAGTCGTCCGCGTAAAAATCAAAAAGAAAAGCTAGCATCGAAGGAGGAAGCGAATGCGGAAAATATGGCGAATCTTGGCAAAATGGTATGGATTTAAATTTTGTATTGTGATTTTATTCTCACCTCAATTCCATTGCAGGCACAGAAGGTTATTTTGAAAGCGGAGGGAGAACCTGAATAGAAAACTGTCGGCCACCGGTCTAACTTTCCGGTTAAGCTAAACAACGATAGGTCTTTATTGGAGGCACAGAAGGTTCTGCCGAACGAGAAAGGAGAATCTCAAATGAAACGTTTCATCAGGTCCCGCTATGACGTTCCGTCGAAGAAGAAGAAGACTTCTTTTGGATCGCTTTCGGAAAAGCATGACGATGCTGGTCCTTCCACGTCTGGAGATTCATCGAACCACCTTGACGTCCCGACTCTCACCAGCACTGCAGAACCATCTTCGTAACATAATACCATTCCATCAACATCCCGTGGCCCTATGGACGTTTCGAAACCATCTGGAATCTATCTCAACGCCGCCAACACCAGCTTAGAAACACTGTTCGAAGGTTTTCGGGAGACACACGTAAGCCATAACTTGGATGAAGGCATCAAGGAGTTGTGGCGCCATATTGACGATCGGGATGCTGAAATTAAAAAACTCAAGGAAGAGAACACAAGGCTGCGAGCATTGAATCTTCAGGAGTCTCTAGTGATGAACAGTGACGACAGGAGCTTTACCGAGCGTGCAGGATATCCGAAAACCGAGTGGCTCTTGAGCGTATCGCAAAATTCCGGAGACAGCGATTACCTTTCTGTCAAAGAGCTGCTTTTCCGCTTATTCCCAACAGGCATTGGTAAGGCAACAGCCACCGGCAGACCCTCCAATAATCCGAAAGGACGAAATAAATGGATCCAGCTGAAGTGGTTGTTACTAATTCGAAGAGGGTCAATAAACATATTGCCAATGTGATGGCCAACAATCCGGCAATCCATGGTACAATACCGAAGTAGCAGTGAAAATCTTTATTGATTAATGACCGCCGACGAACGGCTATTGTTTTTATTCATTATTTGATGTTTTTAACAAATTTCCTTTAAAGCAAATGTGAGGTTTGAAGTAAATGTAAACATAAAATGGTTTTGTTTTGAAATTAAATAGTTATTTGATTAAAACTGAGAAAAACTTTATTAACCATTCATCAGTTATTCCTATTTAAAAACTAGAATTACCCTTTTTAGCGTTAGCAATTAAATTTACCGTTATTAAGATCTTCTAAAGAACAACTCATTGTGTTATTATTATGTTATCAACACCTCAGGAATAACTCATTATGCAATTCTTCTTTTGTAAATATTTTGTTCTTAGTTTGTTCTTATAATGGCAAAATTTGTTATATCTTAGAAATTCTCTCGAACTATTTCAGTTAATATTTTTGTTGTTAAACTTAAACTCTTACCTCAAACAAACTAATGTCTAATTTTGCCATTTAGTTATTTTGTATGAATGGTAAAATTTGTCATTCATGTGCAATTCTCTTCTACCCGGGAAGATTTTTTGCAAGTTTTCTTACTGACAGATCCAGATTTTCATTGCAACCGCACTCAATTGCTTTTCGCACGTGCTCTTCTTTCGACGCCATCTACGATCTAAAAGCTTGTAGTGTCACCAAAAAATGATTATACACAATAAACAGACATACGTTCATCAGTCTGCGAAATACTTCACGCGTTGATGAAGTATTTCCAGAGATACACGTATTTAGGTATTTTAGGTATTTAACTTTCCGGAGATGTCGTAACTCAAATCCAAAGACTGCAAAGCATTATTTAAAAAGAATTCATCTAACTCTTCATTAGATAAGAACAATTTCTGTTCTGAGTTCCGACTGAAAAATAAATTCAGTTTGCATGCCATGCGTTGAGTTGTCATTATTTCGAATGTTCCAACGGATATCCTCTCTCATCTCAATGAGAGTTGAGCCATTAATTCTGGAGAGTAACAGTACTTTATTTTCCTGTAGAATGGAGATGTGATCAAAAACAAACAAAATAACACAGGAAATGAACTTTTGGTGACCCAATAGACCTGTCCCGTCTGTTGAAGGTGTTTGTCGATTTGGAATACTTTCTTTAAAAATCTTAAGTTGAAGAAACTACCCCACCGGTTATCAAACTTGTCATATTGGCGAATATAAAATTTAATAAATCGGAGAACTCTATTAATGCCCACTCGTACCTTTATTAATGACTGCGTCAGTTTAAATAAAAGAGCAATAAAACAGCAATGTTTGGCAAAGTAATTTCAACTTTCACAAACTTTTTCGCGTAGCCACTCGTTGTCGTTTTGAGGGAAAGAAAGGGCCCTGCCCAAAAAATTACCATACTGTAGTAGTTCAGAAATGACGCAAATTCTTGCGATGTATTTGTGTATTAATTGGTGAAAGGCTGTGCGAGGAGAGGGGGTGCACGCATATTCACAAACAGACCCACCAAACCGATCCCCAACTGGAGAAACCCGTTCCGGTGGATCCCAGATTGGGGCACCAATCAACACTAGCGTCGACGAAGTAAATGGAAAAAAAATGTCCAAAAATAGCCAGATCCTGATGGTGTGAGCTGCCCAGAATGTGAATTTTCTTCTGAAGTATGGGTCTTGGGACTAACCGGTACGAACTAGACGGGCTTGTCGAACCACTCTTCACGGCGTATCATTTTTGGTGACGTGCATAAAATCTTCACACAGAACGGTTGGATTTGAATTTCCTAAAGCCATGTGCGTGTTCATAAGCGAATAGTGTCAACCTCGGGCCTAGGCGAGGAACGCGTTTCAAGTAGGTAAGTCAGTATGCCATCGGTAGTGGGTATTATATCAATACCGAGCAATGAGCAGCTGCTTGACCGGCGGGTGGTGCAGGCAAAGTGCTGTTCGTAGGCATTAGATGTGGCACTACTCCAACCGACAGCATTGAACTTGAAAACAAGCCGGACAGGTTGGTTGCTTCTTGAAGTTTACTGACGACGACGGACGACGGCAGTTAGTTAGGGGGAGGCAGTTAATGATTTTATGATTATGCCGTGAAATGCTTGTTCCACTTTGAAAGCACAGTAATATGTATTTTGGCGTCGTTCAAAAAGCGGCGATTGTTAGTTATGCTTATTATTATGCAGGGCCATTTCTTTTAAATTTGAGGTTGATGTAAATGAAATTGTTTTATTTTTATCCTCAGAAATAGTTGTGTGTATTAAAAAGTTGCGGATTTTGCTCTCACTATTTGTAACTACAATAATTTTAGATTGATTTTTGCATTTCGTTTTCTTTGGGAACTAAAGTAATCACCCAATTTAACACAATCAACCTCAACCTGATTTTCATGTATTAACAAGTAAAATCTTTAACTAGAAATTAGAAGAAAAACCCTCTAGGATTCAAGTAAAATCTTGAAAAGAGCCGAGATACGCGTGTTCAGTACAAGTAATTTTAACAAAATTTAAAGGTAATTAGGAAACTTTCGGCTCTGTTGACTCATCTAGACCTCTAGAGACTGTATCGTACAAAAGTTATCCACGTTTTTTTCTTTCAAATGTTATAAAAAATGGGTTATCCATAGTTTGAATTGGTTATGACTAGGATTCTGATGAATTGTCAGTATCGGAGTCATAGGTTGTTTCCTTTGAATGAATATGCTTTTGACTGATAAAGGGGCGCGCCTTTAAAGAGTGCTCTCATTCAAAAAGGGTTTATATAGCGTAAACTTTTTAAAAAAAAAACTCGATTCATAGCCAACTAAACAAACAATGACAACTGTAACAATAAATAGACGGTTTTTGAAATCAACAACTAATTCCGTTTATTTTCATAAATGAAAGAAATCAATCAATCTTTATTTCTAACCTAAAAAAATATGAACCGTAGATTATAACATATTTGAAATTTACAGCTCATATATAGATAGTACGAATAAATTTACAGCTACCGTTTTCCAATGCTGTAAAATTAATATCACGCGTAAATTTCTATTGAGTATACAAGAGGTAAATGTGTTTCATTCAAGTACCCATAATTTTACAGGTTTTGTTCGAACTATGTATGATTCGGTAAATCAAATAACATTGAAATATTCCAAAACGTTCCATCTTGCTTACAAATGAGTAAAAATAGTAAACAAAGATAGCTATGCCAATTGGATCTATTTTGCTGATACTAGCAGCTCACGAATTCAATTACCAACCTGGTTACCGAAATTACCAAAATCTGGCAAATTCGGTAAACAGCAATATCAACGAAAATCTTCTTGGAAGATCTCAGGACTTCAGAGAAATTTTCTGAATTTATGGGATGTATCCTGAGTTGGGAAGTTTTCTTGAGCTTTTCGAAAGTTCTCTGAAATTCTGGGACGTTCTCTGAACGTTCGAACCTTTCGCTGAGCTACTGGAGAGTTTTCTAATCTTTGGAAAATTTTCCTGAGTGTATGTTCCCTGAAGTGTTTGGAAGTTGTCTAAATTTCTTGGAAGTACCCTGAACTTCAAAGAAATGTCTTGAACATCTAAAAGTTCACTGAACTTAGGGTAAGTTCCCTATACTTCTGGGAGGTTTTATGAACTTGTGAGAAGTTCTCCAAACCTCCAGTAAGATTCGGAAACTTTTGGAAACTTCATGAATCTCTGGAAAGTTCTCTGAACTTATGAGATGTTTTGTATTCTGAAAAGTGCCCTGAACATCTTAGGTAATTCTATGAATTTCTGAGAAATACCCAAACAATTCTGGTAAGTTTTCTATCCTTCTGGGAAGCTCCCTGAATTTCTGAATAGTTACCTCAACTTCTGGGAAGTTCTCTTAACTTTTGGAAAGTTCCCTGAACTTATGAGAAGCTCTCTGAATTTATGTAAAACTAGCTGAACCCGGTGCGTGCGCTGCTACGCTTGCAACTTAATGAAGGAAAATTTAATGTAACTGGCACTTTTATGGGTTTTTTTTCGGAATGAGTTTTTTTTTCCTGAATAAGCAGGGTTCAAACTTCTATCAAAACATGCTTCTACCCGAGAAGTACACGTTTTGCGTTTAAGTATCCAGGATAATTCTCATTTTGGTAGAAATTTGTGTTTCATTTGTATGGGAGTCCTCCCTTCCAGAGGGGGTGGTTTCTCAAACCACCATACAATGATTGCCTTCAAAACCCCCCACATGCCAAATTTGATTCGATTTTCTTGATTAGTTCTCGAGTTATGAAGAAATTTGTGTCTCATATGTATCAGAGCTCCCCTTCCTGAGAGAGTAGGGGTCTCAAACAATCATAAGAACCTTCCCCAGCCCCAAAAACCTCTTCATATAAATTTTCACGTTGGTCGGTTCAGAAATTTCCGAGTCTATAAGGGTCTGCCAGGCAGACAGACAGACAGAAATTCATTTTTATGTATACAGAAATCTACCCTCCAAAAACCTCCACATGCCAAATTTGGTACCATTTGCTTGATTTGTTCTCGAGTTATGCTGAAATTTGTGTTTTATTTGTATAAGAGACCCCTCTTTCAGTGAGCGGAGGAGTTTCAAACCACAATACAAACATTTCTTGCCTTTTAAAACCTCCACATGCCAAATTTGGTTCCATTAGCTTAATAAGTTCTCGAGTTATTCAGAAATATGTGTTTCATCTGTATATGAGCCCTCCTTTCAGAGAAAGGAGGGGCTCGAGTCAACTTAGAAATATTTCTTGCCTTCGAAAACCTCCACATGGTTCCATTAACCTGGTAAGATCTCGAGTTATTCCAAAATTTGTGTTTCATCATATGGAAACCCCCTCCCGACCCCTTCCAGATGGCGGAGGAATCTCAAACTTCCATAGAAACATTTACCTCCCCCAAAAACCTCCACATGCCAAATTGAGTTCCATATGCTTGATTAGTTCTCGAGTTATGCTCAAATTTGTGTTCCATTTGTATGAGAGACGGCACCACTCTTACAGAGGGCGGAGGGGTCTCGATTTACCTTAGAAACATTTTTGCCTTCCAAAAACCTCTACCTGCCAAATTTGGCTCCATTTACTTGATTAGCTCTCGAATTATGTAGAAGCTTTTGTTTCATTTGTATGGGAGCACCGCCTCCCAACCTAACAGCGAGAGAGGAGGGGTCTCGAACTATCATAGAAACATTTATTGCCTTTAAAATCCCCGCATGCCAAATTTGGTTCCATTTGCTTTATTAGATCTAGAGTTATGAAGAAATTACAGTTTCATTTGTATGACAGCACCCTTTCTAGGAGAGGGGAGGGGTTTCAAACCACCATAAAAACATTTTTTTCCTCCAGAAAACCTCACATGCCAAATTTGGTTCCATTTGCTTGATTAGTTCTTGAGGTATGCAGAAACTTCTGTTTTATTTGTAGGAGAGCCTCCCTTCCTAGAGAGGGGAGGGGTCTTTGACTACCATAGAAACATTGCTTGCCTCCAAAAACTTCCGCATGCTAAATTTGGGTTCCTTTGCTTGATCAGTTCTCTAGTTCTGCAGAAATTTGTGCTTGTATGGGAGCCCCCCTTTCCAGAGAAGGGAGGGGTTTCAAACCATCATAAAAACCTTCCGGTGTCCAAGACGAATCCAACAAAACAAAAATCTTGCCAAACGGTCCTTCCGCTCGCGAGTTAAATCGTGACATAGAAAACCCCAACTCATTTTTATTTATATAGATAGATTTCCTGAATTTCTGGGAAATACCATGATTTTCAGGGAATTTGCGTGAACTTTTGGAAAGATGATTTTCTGATGAGTTCCCTGAGTTCATGGGAGGTTCACAGAATTAAAGCGTTTTTTTTAGTTTTGGGAAGTGGGCCGTGAGTCTTCAGGTTCGCTTTGCAAATATTCCTCATGCTCAGCAAGCTGGTGACTCCCCAATCCTAACATTTCGTTGCAAAAACTAGCTGAAGAACCAAAAGTCAACATCCGTAAGGCACCAGTGCACGTTTGCAACACGATCCAGCCGACTTTTCCAGCTGCAAAAAGTCATCAGATTAGACTCTAGTTGCCGCCTAATGCCCAGGAACATCTCCATCGGCATGCGGAAACGACGCAGAAAGTGTTCTCGTCGTAAGTTGGCGTGTAGCTAAAATAGTCCTGAAACAGCTTTTGATGACCGAAAGAGAAATCACGGGCGACGTTGAGACGTCTCCTAGGACGTGATCCTCTCCGTGTCGACCTTTTGTTTTGCATTTGCCAAATTACAGTTCAACATTATCTAATATCGTTTAAATAAATGTATGCATTCACACACTCTCATTCAGCCAAACGAAAGAGCAAGTATTTATCGTCGTCTGCGAACAATGCACTACTGGCAGTAAAAATATGGTCAAACCAACCCATAGCAAAAAGTTTGCGAAAAATTTAGAATCTCTAAACAAACTTTTCTGATATTGAATGATTAACAGTATGACAGGTGTTGGCGGGTTAATCAACAAGAAATACAACACCGGTGCGGGAACGCACAGTTGGTATATATTAGCTGGTTGTATTCAAGTTTTGCTCATGCAAATCAAGTATAAAGTCGAGGGGCACGCAAGAAATTTTGAGTACAGCACACACTTGTTGAAAGTATTGAAAATACGCTTTTAATACGGCTAATTATACTTTGAGTACATCAAAATACCTACTAGAGACTTTAAATACACCTCAATTACAATTATATACCTTGAGTGCAGTCAAATACATTTTAAATACAGTGTATTAATTTAAAAACTTGTAAGTAATGATAGATTATTTTGAATACAACTGCAGATTTTGATACTCAAAATACATTTTTATTACAATGACATGCTTTGAGTACCATAACATACATATTTAATACTTTTCAATACTTTGAAAGTACCATGTAATATATGTAATGTTTTTGAAATCCCCTTAAATATATTTTGACTACAATTTACATCCTAAATAACAAATAAATATATGTTATTACAGTTGGAATACCTCGAGTACAAGTAAACACATTTTAATTACCTAAAATATCTAACATACAACACAGTATTACAAGACCACTCATTTCTATAGAAAACCACTCATTTTTTCCATTATGCTCCATTATACTCCAAATTTGTCACATTTAGCGAGAAAATTTAGTGAAAATTCATAACATGAAAAATGCACTGCATTGACAGAACTCCAAATGATTGTGTGAAATATTAAATTTACCATATCTAATAAGGTTTTTCTTTTGACCTCGGTTTTGACCCAATAACATTTCAACTCAATATGAGTAGTCCTAAAAATTGCGTGTAGGTAGAACTCTTTAAACATTTTTTAAGAACACGCTCAAAATACCCTCTCTTTTATTTGTATGTCTGTCCTTTTTTTTCTCACGAAAAATTAGATCCACTTTTTTCGAACATTAAGTAACATTTTCCTGTGAGTAAAAAAGAAAGGAATACAATTATACTCAGTGACTGAGTAGAATGGAACGAGAGTGTAGAATTCTTAAAACACTCTCAAGTCCTTTACATCTCATTAAATACTTTTAGGTACTCAAAACACTCATGAAATACTTTTCAGAACTTTAAATAGTTTTCAAATACTCTTTGAGTAGCTAAAATATTTTCCAAATACAATTGGTTACTTTGGGTCCTCCAAAAATACTTTTGATTACTTTAAATTCTCTAAAATCTTTGTAAATACTCTGTCAATCGAATGAAATCCGGAAGTATTTTCAATACAACACACTCAGTAGAATGCTCTGCGTGCCCCTCGTATAAAGTTAACTATAAATAAGAGGAAAGATTAGTAATTTACATTAAATTCCAACTACCTTCATTGCTTATCTTAACCGATACGCGTTTTTCGTCTACAATGTGCAGACTTCATCGGTGTCTTATACTAATAATTAGCCTGCTCGAAAAATACTAATCTCTCTTCTCATTTCTAGTTACACTTCTAGGATTGAAGTATAAAGTTGTTCTAAAAATAGATCACCGCTGAAGATGCCCTAAGGAAACGAAAACATGTATTCCAAAGTTAAAAAGCGGTACTATCAAGAATGGATGAAATTTTTGTGTTTATGCACGTATAACTAAGCTCGTCTGACAAGATGCCCGGAAGTTGCCCCTAGTCTAGCTTCGACTAGTTTCAACTCAAAAAAGGCACGGTTCATAGAGAGCACTTCTTTATGCTTGAAGAGACACCTGGAAACATGTGACTCCTGCCAGGAGCGTCTCTTACATCCGGCTAAGAAAACTGGCTGGCGTGAAGAGTCTTCCGGCTAAGAGACACTCCTCATCGCCAATGTTACCAAAGCAGTGTAAGCAAAAAGGAAACAAATTTGTGAGGAAACGGATATATTCACCAAATTTTCTAAATAAAGCAAGACTGCCTTTGCATAAATTATTATATTTTGAAATATTCCGTGGAGCGAGAATAAATAGCAATGCGTCTCTGTGCGATGGGACAATTTGGTTATGCGCTTTCCTTACCTTGAAGAAACGGAGTCCGGCCCGCTTCATTGTCTGCTGAACGAACCAAACTGAACCTCTGGAATCGAATGGTTCGAATTGCGCTTTGTTTTACTTTCGCTGCCAGCTCACCGATGATTCGTCTAGGTCTCCTTGAACTAGTTAACCACATAGGACACGGTCGAATTGTCGATTTCCAACTGTTTCGTGATCCACCCTGGATTTTGCACGAACGGGTACATATTTTTTTGTCGAAGCACTTCTCGCTTGGAAGCCATCTCGATAACCACTCGATAGGTAGTTACTAAATTTTGCACATGTAGTCATTACACTCTAGACTAGTATTACCCAAAATCGTCATTTTTTATTATTTATTTTCCATTTAATTCCAATTACCTTTATTGCTACACGCACTACAAAAACGCGTATTTCGTCTACAATGTGCAGACTTCTTCAGTATTGTGTACTAATAACTCGACTGCCTTGTCTTTCCAATGAAAAACCACCATTACACTTGATAAGTTTTCTCAAGAGCATCCTTACTTTTGGTATAGATCGGTCCACAGTGGCAAGCGGCGGGTAAAACTTTTTCTTCTTCTTTTGTTTCTATATTATCGAGATTTTCAGCCTCGCGCTGGTTCCTCTCCCACAGTTGTCACTTTAACACCTATTGGGTATTTTGTTTGTTACTTCTCCGAAGATGAGATTTGAACTCGTGACCTTGGTGTGAGAGTAATGGATGTCAACAACTACGTCGGGGTTGCCCCCTTGTTGAAAATTGTTAATTTTTTTCCCCAGTTAAGCATTGTTACTGTTGGTCCAAGTCGGCTCACAAGTGTTTCTCAAATTGTCTTAGCCATACAACAATGTTTTTAATCTTTCAAACAACAGACTAGATTTAAGCGTCATGATATGTCCCATTAATTTTAGCCAAATCTAACGGTCCCTTTATGTGCATTAGATAACGTAGAAAACGTCGTGTTTTTTTTTTTCAAACTGTGAAGGCGAGAGCTACTCCAGGGTGGTCTAATTAATTCGGGATTGGCTCGGTAGGTGGCACTAGCTTGCATTAAACATATTTGTATTAATGGGTTAGTTGTATTACAAATATTGGGCATATTTGTATTAATGGTAATGGCATCAGGAATCAAATTAAGGCTCAAAATCGATGTCCAATGCCATTTTGGAATCCAAGATGGTTGCATTTGTTTCGTAAAAAATACTGGCAAATACTCCTGTAATATCGATATTTTTGGATTGGAATCGATGTATAATGACTAGAAATCGATGTCTTACGCCATTTTGAAATCCAAGATGACAGCTTCCGATTTCGGAAAATGGGAAATATTTTTGAGTTCAAAATAGCGGCTTATGTTTTAGAAAAACTGGGAAATTCTGTTGAGGGTGACCCTGGTGTAGTGGTTAATATGCATACCCCTCACGCCAAAGTCACGAGTTCAAATTTCACCCCCGGATAAGTAACGAAAATACCCAAAAATGCATTTGAATGACTACGACGGGAGATGAACCAGCCCAGAGCTGAAAATCTCGATAGTGAAGGAAAAAAAATACATTCAAATACCCTACAATTTGGATACTTTTCGATCGGGAACGGTGCAGAAAAGGCTGAACATTGATTTACGGTGTCATTTTGGAATCCATGATGATTACTTCTGTTTCATAAAAAAGAAATATATAGACTGTTCCGAAAAATATATATACACTTTCTTTCTCAAATAAAAAAGACCATACTGTGATTTTTTATTATTTTATTCTCAAACATAGTAAAAAACAATGTTATCTTTTCGTCTTTATTTCCATTTGCTTGATTTTTAATAGAGTAGGCGAGTTCTCTAACTTTACCCTTAAAACTAATCATAAGCCTCTGCACAGCGCTTTCTCCTACCCTTTTCACCACTTTTGGTCAATATTTCTTAAATTTTTCAACACTATCCGCTGGTTTCACGTGTTTTCTCATCTTCGCCTTCGTCAAATCCCAGATAGTTTCGATAGGGCGAATCTCTTGGCAGTTTGGTGGATTCATCTCCTTTGGTGCAAATACGACAGATTTGACCGTTCATTGTATCTGTCGTAAAGAATAGACGGTATATTTTTCCACATCCACATCCGCTACACCATTACCTTCTTGCCGAATTTTTAGGTGTAAATGAATGACTTTCACTGATCCAAGAACATCCTTTTTCTCCGGAGAGGTATAGAACTGTGGTCCTGGCAGGGTTTTATAATCGAGTTTAATGTATGTTTCGTCGTCCATGATAAAACAGCCCGATTTTTTGGTCAGTAGTTTGTCGTACAGCTTTCGAGCCCTCGGTTTCACATATTCAGCCTGTTTGGTTGGCTGTTTCTGCTTCCGACAAGTCTTTTCACCACATCTCAGAATAATGCTGAAGGATTTCGCTAGATATAGTAACTTAATTTTCTGTCGATTGTAGGGTCAGCGGGATCGGGGTTTCTACCCCGTCTCGGGGAATCTACGAAAGAGCACTGTTGTTGATACTTCCGTAATGCGGTTTCTGATCGAAATACCACTGACGGTGCACCCTTTGTGCCCACTTCGTTTTCTTTGCTCGGGAGATAGACCACGCATTCCGTGCGAAAAATTGAAAAATAATGACAACATTAATTTAATTTGGATGTAAACAATAGGACTTAGCGAAAGTTGGTTGAAAACTGCACGCATTTTGAATAGACGGTTAATCATTAGTGTATTTATATTTATCGGAACAGTCTATAATATAGAACTTTTTTTCACAACAATATATGGAACGATAGGTGAATGAACAAAAGGAGCTGCCGACAATAGTTGCTCTCACTTGAGAAGTTTGGCGCTTTATAGAAACATCTTTGAGACGTTCTGGATAAGATTGTCGTTTGTAATTGATGGATGATCTCGGAGCAAATAAATATAAACAAAGAAAAACTGGAAGATGTATTCACGACGCTGCGAAAATATTCATAAAAGCGTGATTTTCTCATAGTTTGTCTAGAATAGGTAACTCTCCTTAGCATTGTTATTTTTACCCTAGCATATTATTTCACCAAAATTTTCGCTCGACCCAACGTAACACACACCATATCTTAAAACGCATCACCACATGCCCATCGGAGGTGCCGACTCGTCCGCGCTTGTGCTGGGAGAAAGTACTTCTTTGCAAAGCCCACAACACACAACAACTCAGATGACCGACCAGCCACGCACCACGCGGTCACCTGGCTCGAGAGAAATGAACATGTTTGGAAATTGGTGGAATACTTCGCGCTTCGCTCACCACCAGGCATTTGCGCGGTTCGTGTTCGTCTGCTGATCCTGCTACACAATGCAATGCACTCACTCTCCGGCAAAAGGTTCAGCGGTCTCAAGAGATTTTCCTGCTATTTGCTGGAACGAAAATTAACCTTGAAATGAGCTTGGAAGTCCAAAATCGTCAATATGATTGTACTCTTAAGCTTTTCAAACCATACAACATAATGCCTAAAAAACCAAATCATGTTTGCATTTTGTTTACATCCGCAGCAACTAATTCCAACGCACCACGCGCCAGGAGAAAGAAGAGAAAGAGAGCTCAATTCCACTTCGGAGAAAAGAGTGAGAGTTTCCGATACCAAAACATGAGACAAACATTATCCACCTGGGTAGTCCCTCCGCCGGGCCATATCGGGCAGAGATTTGCAGCGCAGGAAAACAGCATTCAGTACCACCTTGACACTGGAGTGGTTTGGAGTACGTCGTTGCATTATCGGCCATCATCATCATCAGCCACCACCATCAGTGGATAATGACTAGTGATCGAAAGCGAGTTACGAAATAAGTGATCGCAGCAGGCAACGAAGGATCGGCAAGTGACAAACGTACGTGCAAAATTGAAACATCAAAATCCGGATGAAACAGAACTAGTGAGTGAGTAAAAGTGATGAAGTCCAAAAATATGACAAAACGGTAAAAACTAGCTCGGTTCCGGTTTGGTGTTTTTTGTTTTGGTTGCAGTGAGTGTGCTTTCCTCCGAATCAAGCCAGCAGCTGTTCCGAACGGTGACGACGAGATTACTATCATAGGAACTGCTGTGCATGGCATACTAATGTGTGATTATTAACGGGGTTGAAACAGATTTGAGGGTGTTCGGAATGTTTAATAACTTGGTACGGTATTAGTACACCGTAGTCCTACATTTTCAGCCCTTTGAGAGCGGAAAACGTCTAATTAAGATGTGGTTTCAAAACCTACAAAATTCTCGACAGCTTATTCCCAACGACGTATTGGATTTTGTAAACAAAGAGTGGCTGAAAGATGGAAACGTTAAATTCTTGAAACCTTTAGCACTTTCGTGCAAACTATGACCACCAAAACAAGGAATAACATATCCCTTATATGATGGGGATTCTAGTTTCCTCGGGGGTGCTGAGAGTTTTGAGAAATTCCCCTCTTTGTATACAGAATTAGATACGTCGTTTTAAATACGTTGTCGAGAATTGTTTAAAGGCTTAGTATGATAGTAAAGGTTCAGTATGAGAATATATCGACACATATTTTTCATTAGGGCCTAACTGACAAAATTAAACAGGGGCTTTTTCTGCGAATTTCTCGTCAACGCATTCACCACGGTCATTTTGAAGAGGAAGAGTTCACAGCAAGAGCTTGTACCACAAC